>JACEIK010003340.1:30586-137461 GCA_018107945.1 Datura stramonium | reverse complement strand
TTTAAATAGAAGTTTTGAGTATATATAGAGGTTTTTCAAAGAATAGAACCTATACATCATTGTTGAATACATGTAGATATCATAAGGGAAACATAACATACCAAAATCTATACTTTTTGCACAAAGTGTTTTTAGCCCTAGAAATCACAAGTTCAAGAAGTCATATGGAAACATAGTCTAAAGCTTGAGTTCTGGGCATCAGGGTGAAAAAAAAACATATTGATGATCCCATATACCTGGACTGATGAATCCTTTTCTATTGCTTGAGAATTCAATTGTTGAAGATGAATTATATTAGCTTTCTTAAGAGTTATGTTTCTGTAAGTATTTGATGATATGTGAGAGAAAGGGAGATTAGTCTACTAAAACCCAAACACCTTAATTTCCCTCTAACAAAATCCAAAATGACCTAATATAGGAGTTAAAAGCATAGGAAGCTAAGGAACTACCCCTAAAAAAATGTAGTAAATTTCTGCCATTCAGTCCCAATGAATCATGCCATAGGTTATCTTATCACTCCACGACTCATGTAGTGGACTTGTGGGTACTGGGGGTATCTCAAACAGTTGTAGAAAGTCCCTACTACAGATAGTTAGGACAATTCGTTGTTTGATTCCACAACTTGTGACATGAGTAATAGTTTCCTAAACAGTTACTAATCGGGTAACCACGAGTGCCTCCCCATGATTCGTGATCACTACCTACGATTCATGGTTTGTAATCTTGATCCCTGGGTGGAAAAATGTAAAGTTGCAAGATCTGGTTTAGGCTGCTTAGGATGAGCCTTCTCACGACTAATTCCCTCACACCACGACTCATGGTGTGAGTCGTTTTGAAGGAAAAGTCCAAATTTTCTGTTGGTTTACGCTTCATGACAAGGATATGATCATAGTGACTTTTGGGTTGTCATGTTATCTCATCCTTAGGATCATTCATCCTCGAATGGAAACTAAAACTTGACAAATAAGGAAAAGGGATACTTACCCCAAATTTGACTTCTGATATCTGAATTACTGGCATAATAGCTTATTTAACTGAGAGTAAAACTCAAATGAATTCATGGAACATGCATTTATACTAAGTATTTTAAGGACTGATGATGGGATATGAAATTAATAAGAATACTACAACAGAATACTATTACGTCAAGATGATTTTGAACTAGAAGAGAAAAGAATAGAGTGGTTGGCCATCATATCTGCTTCAACTTCCCAAGTAGCTCCCTTAACCAACTGATTCCTCTGGAAAACCTTCATGGAAGAAACTTTCTTTTTTCTCAACTTACGAACTTGATGGTCAAGAATCTCAAATGGAACTTCTTTGTCAAAGAGACTATCTTTCATACTAATACTGTCTAAAGGTACAACTAAAGTCAGATCGCCAATGCACTTTTTCAACAAGGACACATGGAAGACCGGATGCATCGATGCTAACTCTGCAGGCAACTCCAACTCATAGGCCACATTGCCAATGCGCCTAAGAATATTTTAAGGGCAAAAATACGGGGGCTGAGTTTACCTTATTTCAAAATCTCATTACCCCTTTCATTAGTGAAACCTTCAGAAACACCTAGTGATCAATTGCAAATAAAAGCTCTCTCCTTCTCACATTTGCATAGGATGTCTAACTAGTCTAAGAAATTTTCAACCTCTCTCTAATAAGTTGAACTTTATGCATAGCCTCATGAAATGACTCTAGCCATAACAAGGTAGCCTCACCTACCTCAAACTATCTAATAGGTGATCTGCATCTCCGCTCATAAAGTGCCTCAAAAGGAGCCATCTGAATATCGGAATAGAAACTATTATTGCAAGAAACCTCTATGAGTGATAAGTGATTATACAAATTACCTTTGAAGTCGATCACAAAAGTCCTCAATATGTCCTCTAAGGTTTGAATGGTCAGTTCTGCCTGACCATTTATCTGCGGGTGGAAAGTTGTTCTGAGATTTACCTGAGTACCAAGACCCTTCTGGAAGGACTTGCAGAACTTAGATGTGAATTAGGTACCTCAATATGAAATAATTGATAAAGGAACTCTATGCATCCTGGCTAACTCTCAGATGTAATGTATAGCATAGTCCTCCACTGAATCTATAGTCTTGAATGGCAAAAAGTAGTCTAACTTAGTTATTCAATCCACTACCACCAATACAGAGTCATGTTGTCAATGCGTCAGAGGTAACCCTGTGATAAAGCACATATTTATCACTTTCCACTTTCAAGTAGGGATACTAATATCCTGTTTCATACCTCTTGGTTTCTGATGCTTTGCCTTAACCTACTAGCAATTTGGGCACTTAGTCACAAATTTTGCAATATCTCTCTTTATACTGTTCCACCAATAAACTTCTCATAGATCATGATACATTTTTGTAGCACCTAGGTTAATAGAATACCAAGAGTTGTGAACCTCTCCCAGCATCCACTATCTCAAGTCATCCATATCTGGAACACACAATCGGTCCTGGTATCAGACCACATCATCTCCCTATTGGGAGAAAACCTCCACTTTGATTATGGACAACTTCCTTCAACTTTAGCATAATAAGATCATCATATTATTTTTCCTTATCTTCTACCACTAATGTAGATTATGAACCATTCTGAGCAGTGACACCACTATCTACTGAGTCTGCAAGGTGAACCCCTAAACAAGCAAGCCTGTGGACATCTCTAACCTACTTCTTTCCCTCTTCAACAAGAGCCACACTACCTATGGATGACCTGCTAAGGGCATCAGCCACAACATTGGCTTTACCTGAATGGTACAAAACGCTCATGTCATAATCCTTGAGAATCTTAAGACATCTTCTATGTTGAAGATTTAGGTCCTTCTAACTAAATACATATTGATGACTTTTTGGGTTAGTAAACACATCAACACGGACACCATAAAAATAATGTCTCCAAATCATTAAGGCAAAATATACCCCTGCTAGATCAAGGTCATGAGTCGGATAATTCTCTTAATGGACTATAAGCATTCTAGTAGCATCGGCGATGACCTTACCATGTTGCATCAACATGCACCTAAGGCCAACTTTGGAGGCATTGTAATATACTACAAGACCATCTGTACCCTTTGGTAGGGTCAAAATTGGAGCAAAAGTGAGTCAAGTCTTTAGCTCATAAAAGCTCCTTTCACAAGTGTCAGACTACTGAAACTTGACATTCTTCTAAGTCAATCGGGTTAAAGGAGAATTAATAGATGAAAATCCTTCTATAAATCTCATGTAATAACTAGTGAAACCGAAGAAGCTTCTGATGTTTGAGGGAGTGATGGGTCTAGGACAGTTCTTTACCGCTTTTATCTTTTGAGAGTCTACCTGAACGCCCTCACTAGACACCACATGTCTAAGAAATGCTACTGACTTCAGCAAAAACTCACACTTGCTAAACTTTGCAAATAACTGATGTTCCTTAAGAGTTTCTAGCACAATTCTCAAATGACCAGCATACTCCTCCTTACTCCGAGAATAGATAATGATGTAATTTATAAAGACAATGACAAACATATCCTAGTATTTCTTGAATACCTTGTTCATCAAATCCATAAAAGCTGTAAAAGCGTTTCTTAGTCCAAAAGACATAACCACAAATTGGTAGTAACCATACGAAGTTCATAAGGCCGTTTTCGAAATGTCACAATTACTAATTCAAAGTTGATGGTAGAAAGATCTGAGGTCTATATTGGAGAAGCAACTAGCTCCCTAATGTTGATCGAACAAGTCATTAATCCTAGGAATGGGAAATTTATTCTTGATTATGACCTTGTTTAGATGACGGTAATCAATGCACATTCTGAGAAAATTGTCTTTCATACACATGAAAAGGACTGCAGTATCCCATGGGGAAATACTGGCCCTGATGAAACCCTTATCTAGAAGGTTCTTTAACTGTTCCTTCAACTCCTTAATCTTAGTTGGAGCCATTCTGTGAGCGATGGATATTGGCCGCGTATCTAAAAAGAGGTCTATCCCAAAGTCGATCTCCCACTAAGGAGCAACTCCAGGAAAATCCTCTAGGAACACTTCTGGGAATTTACAAATGATTGGGACTAACTGAAGAGTTGGGATTTCAGGAATAGGATCCCTCACCCGAACTACATGATACATGAAACCCTTGGAAATTATCTTTCTATCCTTAAGGTAAGAGACAAAACGATCTATAGGCATTGTGGAACTATCTTTCCATCTAATATGGGTTCACTTACAAAACAAAAGTTCTACTATTATAATTCTACAGTTGACTGAGGCATAAATAGGAATGTAACTAATCCATTCCAAGAATTACATCGAAGTCGGTCATCATTAACTCTACTAAATTAGCTGTGGTGATTTTCTGGAGAACATAAACTGGGCAACTTTTTTATACTCTTCTTACTATGGCTGACTCACCGACAGGAGTAGAAACTGAGAAAAGTTTTGAGAGACATTTGGGACTGACACCAAAATTTATTGCAACATGTGCGGTCACGAAGGATAATGTGTCCCATGGGTCTAATAACACATAAACATCAATATGAATGATTCATAACATATCTGTGATCATGTCTGGAGAGTACTCCTAATCTTTATGCGATAAGAGCACATAAAAAACTGTTCTGATACTATCTGCCACCTACACTAGATGTGGCATCCTTCTAGGATAGGTGAGCTGCTGGAGCTTCTAAAGAGGTGGCTTGGATACGGCCACTAACATTGCCCTATTTGGCAGATGGACAGTCTCGGAGTCTGTGATCGGGTTTACCATACCCAAAACAACTTTCTTTTCCTAGAAAACACTCATCGGGGTGGTTTTTTCCACACTTCCTTCAAATTAGAAAGGTACAACTTCCAGGTTCCCTTGGGACCTAGAGTTTGATGCTCTACCCCTCTCTTCACCTCTAGATCTGGGAGATGGCACACTAGCTAAAGAAGGTGCTAGAACTGATTACCTCTGATGTAACTGTGAGCGATTTCCTCCACCTGAATTTTGCTGAGAAAACTCAAAGTTACCAGTTCTAGCTCTCTTATTCTCCCTTTATTTTTCCTTCAAATTCTCTTTCTCGACCTTCTGAGCATGGATCATAAGTGGGGAGATATCCATATTCCCGGTTAACATAGCATTCATACACTCCTTGACCGCCAGATTTGAAACACCCGAAATGAACTTATTCATTCTAGCCCTTGGCTCAGCAACAATCTTTGGAGCATACCTAGATAGTTGAGTAAACTTAAGAGCATACTCCTTAAGTGATAGAGAATTTTTTTTCAAGCTAATGAACTCTTTGACCTTTGCCTCCCTCAACTCACGAGGAAAGAACTTGTCCAGAAAGGCTTTTATGAATTCATCGCAGTCAACTGGAGTTGTGATAACATCCTAAACAACTCTCCAATTAAGGAGCTAGCTATGGTCGTATGCAAAATAAGTACCCAATAAAAGTCAAGGTCAATTTTGCACAGAGATTGGAGGCTAGATTTATCAAAGTTGTGAATAAATTAACAAGAGCATGCGTAATGTGTAAACGTAAAGTTAAATTGAGGGAAGTGGTTTGATCAAGTATCAATCAAAATTTGTAATAACAACAAGGTAACACAATTGTTGTTGACAAAATTAGAGAGACTAAATGTGTGCATTCGATAGGGTTTGATAAGTATTATCTAAAAGCCTTAGAATCAATTATCACATAAATAGCTTTGGTTTTAGTTACACTCAAAGTGTCTCAATCAAATGAGTGTGTACATTTTGGGTTCTCTCAAACCCCAAAATCAAGATCTATAAAAAAACCAAATATTTCTTCTATTTGAAAAGACTACTTCTAGACCTAGCCCTTAAATGAATCTTGAACCGGGTATAGACTATTTCTAGCTCTCAGCCTTAGATAAAAGCCCCTAATTCTCACTATAAATGTCTTACACAACTTCACTTCTCTTTCTCAAGAATAAGCAAAATTATAGAATTCAATTAATATTTGCAACCATTAATATTCAGATTAAAAATCAAAGAAATCAATATATCCATGCATTATAATCAATTATAAGATCAATTGGTCAATACACAATCAATTCTAAACACCAATCATTCACACACACCCCTAGAAGAGAAATTGGCTGCCCATAATTAGGGAAAGAAAAATTATACCAAAGAGAAATTCCTCAAAACTATTCATCATAAGCAATTAAAATCAATTTCAAGTTTTGTATCAGTAATGGTTATTACTAGGAAGAAGAAGAAATTAGAAAATGTACTATATGCTCTACAATATTCTCTATCCTTTTCGATCTCTCCTCTTCTTTACAAATGAGGTAAATCTACATATTATCCCTTGCACAGATCCCCAAAACGTCCTTGGAAGCTTCCCAAGTATGTAATTGTCTTCTGGAAAAATTTTCCCTTCAGAGGATATTTGGCTTATTTTGTTGGCACCTCCATTTTGTAGGTGCAGACAAGTGGGATGCATGTGTAATGATAGTCCAAGGAAATTTTCTCTCAATTCTTCCTGTATGGCACTTGCGGACCTCAGGTGCTGACTTGTGGCACATAGGTCCATTGCTAGTAAACTCCATATCTTCTTGCGTGAAGAAAAAACTAAAAGAAAAATGAACGCTTCAGTTGCCTTCCATGAAGTACTTGATTTATTGTCGCAGCACGACAGAAATACCTCATAGCTATGGCTCATTGAGGTAAGTGACCCCAAATTAGGGTGAACTCTTCTGGGATACCCAATTATTTCTTTACTCGTTGTCTATTAACCTTAAACATTAGCCTGTCTTCCCCTTCGAGTTCAATGGCCCCATTCAAAAAGACTTGAGACACTTTGAATGGGCCAAACCACTTGGATTTTAATTTTTTCGGGAATAGGCAAAGCCTTGAATTGAATAGAAGCACCCAATCCCCAGGAGAAACTCTCATTTCAATATCCTCTAATTATGGAAGTGTTTCATTCGAGCCTTATATAGGGAAGAACTCTCATAAGCTCGCATCCTGAACATATCAATCTCATTAAGATTCTCAACAGTTGCATGGGCAGTTTTTTCCTAATTGAGATTCAAACTTTTTAATGCCCACATAGCCTTATGTTCAAGTTCTACAAATAGATGGAAATCTTACCAAGACCATCTGATAGGGATACATGTCAATGGGTGTTTTGAAAGTAGTTCAATACGCTCAAAGTGCATCATCTAGTTTTCTTATCCAATCAGTTATGTTGACATTTATTGTCTTTGTTGTAATAGATCTAATCTCCCAATTAGACACCTCTACTTGGCCACTCATTTAGGGATGGTAAGGAGTGGTGACTTTATGTTTCATTGCACATTTTTCAAGCAACGCACTGAACATCCGATTTCAAAAATGAGACCCCCCGTCACTGATGATGGCACGAGGGATGTCAAACGGAGAGAAGATGTGTTTCTTCAAGAATGCAGTCACACTTCTCCCTTCATTGTTAGATTATTCCATGACCTCCACCCATTTAGACACTTAGTCTATAGCCACTAGAATATATGTGTTCCTACAAGAACTCACAAAAGGCCCTATGTAATTGATTCACCATACATCAAATTGCTCGACTTCTAAGATGATAGTTAAGGGGAGCTCATGATGCTTAGAGATGCTACCAGAACATTGGCATTAATTACAATGCTTGACAAGATCATGGGTATCGTGGTGAATGGTAGTCTAATAGAACCCACATTGTAGGACCTTTGACGTTGTTCGCACACTACCATAATGACCTCAATGGGCGAACAATGGCATGCTTCTAAGATGGGCATCATTTCTACTTTAGGAACATATCGGCGAATTATGCCACCAGAACATATATGTAGGACCTAACTTGCATGCATGGGTTTAGAATAGGCTAGAATGATTTAACCTATCTTAATACACCCTGAAAATGGCTTAAAATTACATAGTATAGGACCATAGAGCAAAGGAATGACGAGAATACCCTTAATAACTTCACAGAAAATAACTGCTCATCAGTCCCCACGATGGACCTAACGAGTCGTTGCCACTATCCACGAGTCGTCATATCAGTTATGAAGTCCACTGCCATTATTCCTCAGACCATTGATTACCTGCTGCCCACGACCCATCCCACGAATCATGGTGACTGACCATGACTCATGGGGACCTTCTGTAGGGTATACTACCAGGCCCCCTTCATTTTACTCAATCCCTTGCCCACGGCTCGTGGTCAGGTCCATGGGAACCTCAAATTTCAAAAATTTAACCCAATCCTGGAACCTCACCACGAGTCACCTAACAACTCGTGGTCTTCCCCACGGGTCACAGAATGACTTGTTCTATGACCTGGTGCAAAATTTTCAATTTTCTCCATTTCAATTCCCCGATCTGATCATTGGGCTTCCGGGTTATTACAATATCTCCCCCTTCGGAACATTCGTCCTCGAATGTTGGGAAACATACAGAAAAGTAGATAAATGCAATCATCATATACAAATACTGATCATTTAAGTTAAAAAATGATAGAATGACTATCTCCGATTCAAACTACATGGCTGAACTGAATTCATGAATCACATACACATCCACACACATTAAAGAAATTGGAGCGCATGAACTGCACATGAAAACTAAATAGAGGACTAGGGAAAAACTGATACCTCAAGTTGGAATTGAGCCGGTAGAGAATAAATGTGGTTATCAAGCAATCATGTCCGCTTTGGCTTCCTATGTAGCTCCTTCAACTTGCTGATTTCTCAATTACACTTCTATTGAAGCTACTTCCTTGTTTCTTAGCCTTCGAACCTGGCGATCCAGTATTTCCATCGAAACCTCTTCATAACTAAGGCTGTCTTTCACACCAACACTGTCCACCGGGACAACTAGAGCGAGATCACCCAAAAACATCTTTAAGAGAGATACATGGAAAATCGGATGCACGGAAGCTAATTCTTAGGGAAACTCCAATTCATATGCCACTTTGCCAACCCGTTTCACAATCTGGTAGGGACCAAAATAACGAGGGCTGAGTTTTCCTTTCTTTTCGAACCTCATCACTCCCTTCATGGGAGACACCTTTAGAAACACCCAATCATCCACTTCGAACTTGAGTTCTCTCCTTCTCACATAGGCATAGGACTTTTGGCGACTTTGAGCTGTTTTCAACCTTTCCCATATGAGATAAACCTTCTCCGTAGCCTTGTGGACTGAATCTGGTCCTATAATTGTAGCTTCACCAACTTCAAACCAGCCAATAGGCGATCTACATCTCTGCCCATAAAGAGCCTCAAACGGAGCCATCTAATGCTATAATGGTAGTTCTTATTGTATGCAAACTTGATAAGAGGTAAATGATCATCCCAACTACCTTTGAAGTCAAACGCACATTCCCTCAGCATGTCCTTGAGTGTTTTAATCGTCCGCTCTGCTTGACCATCCGTTTGCGGGTGAAATGGTTTGCTGAGCTTAACCTGAGTACCAAGTCCTCTTTGGAACGACCTCCAAATACTGAGAGGTAAATTGGGTACCTCTATCTAATTTGATGGATAAAGGCACTCCATTCTACCGAACTAGCTCTCAGATGTATAGTTTGGCATAATCCTCCACCAAATCTGTGGTTTTGACTGGTAGAAAATGAGCGGTTTGGATCAACCTATCTACAACAACCCAAATGTAGTCATATTGTTGTCGAGTGCGAGGCAACCTTGTGATGAAGTCCATATTTATTTCTTCTCACTTCCAAGTAGGAATACTAATATCCTGAAGCACATAGCCCGGTCTCTGATGCTCGACCTTCACTTGCTGACAGCTTGGACACTTAGCCACAAATTCAGTGATGTCCTTCTTTATGCCATGCCACCAATACCTTCCTGTAAGTCACGGTAAATCTTGGTGGCACCTGGATGGATTGAATATTTGGATCCTTGAGCCTCATGCAACATCCGATTTCGCAAATCATCAACATCAGGAACACATAAGCGACCCTGGTATCGAAGCATACCATCTCCCCCTTTGGAGAAGACCTCTACCTTCTGATTCTGAGCGGATTCCTTTAACTTTACCAAAATAGGGTCTTCATCTTGCCTAGATTTTACATCAGTCACCAAGGACGATTCCGATCCATTTTGAATAATAACCCCTCCATCGGTCAAATCAACCAACCAAACTCCCAACCTTGCAAGTCAATGCACATCCATCACCAGCTCCTTTCTCCCCTCATCAACATGGGACACACTCTCCATAGAGAGTCTACTAAGTACGTCTTCTACTGGACACTCATGTCATAATTCTTAAGTATCTCCAACCACGTTCTTTGCTGAAGATTGAGATCCTTCTAGGTAAACAGATATTGTAAACTCTTATGGTCCGTAAACACATCCACGTGGACACCATAAAAATAATATCTCCATATCTTTAAGGAGAATACCACCGCCACCAATTCAAGATCATGGATCGGGTAATTCTTCTCATTGATTTTTAGCTATCTAGAGGCATATGCTATAACTTTTCTGTGCTGCATCAATACACACCAAAGTACAATCCTTGAAGCAACAAACTACACCACGAACCCATAGGTACCTTGAGGTAGAGTTAACTCCGATGCTGAAGTAAGTCGAGCCTTTAACTCTTGCAAGCTCTTCTCACAAGCCTCCAACCACACATTTTTTTTAATTTGTTTTCTTTCTTCCATTCCCACCCTTTACGCACCCCTACTCTAGCCACCCTCAACTTAAGTATTTTTCTTATGTTGAGGTTCACAATATCCAAGGAATGAATGGGGCCAAAACAGGTTCATTGTAAATAAATGGGTACGGTTAATTGGTAAATCATGATTTTTTTCTTTAATTTTTCAAAGATCTTTCTTCATTTTGTTTTCCCACTAAAAATCACCCTCCTTGTTTAGAAAAATTTCACTTTTTTTTACTTCCAATTCACCACACTTTTTAGCTTTTCCCTTTACTTCTCCAATTATGCTCATTTCCTACAAAAAAATTTCATTAAAGTGCTCTAGGAGTCAGTTGGATCAAATATAAATCAACAGAACAAAAAGATATTCAAGCTTATAATATGGCTATCAAAAGAATAGGCTAAGGCTCAACATGGTTAACTAGGATAATTACAATAAAGGTAGGTAAAATAGGATAAAAATAAGGCTATCAAAGAAATGCCTATATCACTTCCTAAATCCATCATTCTTATTTTTCTTTGCACACGCACCGTACATGTTCTGGACATCAATTTACAAGCATGAAGTATATCAAAAATAATTTCTCACACATTGGCACAAGATGGTTTAACAATGGAAATCAAGAACATATAAACATTTATCCATATTGCATGCATAACATAATTAAGCCCTTTTTTTCTTTTCAAGCCCAAGAGTCAAGTTCCCAAAAGACTAAGTGTTTCTAACGTTTCATGCATTCTTGAGTGAATATAATAATGTCTCAACGATACATAAGAGAAGAACCTAGCATTCGAAGGTCCAAGTTCTTGTTCTTCCTAATGACTAATTTACCCTTAAGACGGTTGTCATCCATCCATCATGGGCAAAGTCATGACTCAATGACTAAAAAAAATCTAGACTCTCTAGTCGGTTCTAAGGGACTATCCACTGGAAAAGTACCGAAAACAAAAATTGGAGGAACTCAAAATAAAATAAAACTAAAAAATACTACACACTAACAAGGATGCAAGATAGATCATAAATCCCATAAAAACTAGGCCTACCATGTGCAAATTTAGCAATTAAAGAATGCATGGTAATATAAAGTTCACTTCTCCCCCCCCACACTTAATTGGTTACACCGTCCCCAGTGCTAAAACAAATAAGCATAAAGTAATAGAGTGAAAGAAGAACTCCCTGGGCCTCTACTCTTTGTCTTCAATATTTAAGATCAATCTTTATTGAAAATTATGACCTATCACCTGCACACTTGAACAAACACGTAAAAACAAACAAAACATTTATCTTGGGTTGCCTCCCAAGTAGCGCCTGATTTAATGTCGCAGCACGACACAAGTGTCTTGATTACTCAGACTTCATCAAGATACTCGTTGAGACCGTGGTCACATCTTGGCGCTTGTTTTACCACGCTAACCTGTGACACGTCAAAAAATAGAAAAAAAAAGGAAATAAAGACTAAAAGTTAAACACAAGCAATTAATCTAATCCTAAGCCGTATTCCCTGACAACGACACTACTTTTTGATAACGCTCAAACCACACCTCTTACTGAAGTGAGAAGAGGACGTTGTCAATAAAGAACCCAACTAGAGGTTGGGGTCGATCCCACAGGGAATATGGAAGGATGTCGAAGAACGCTAGTGCTTAAGCTTTTTAGTCAATTATTTTCTAAGAGGGGAAATTTGTAAAATTAATAAATAACAATGTTGAGAAATTGATGGTTGTTTCCAAATTATTGTAATTAACTAGGATAAGTGTTCCCCATGGATCCTTAACTACTTCAGATTTTACACTAGTGATCTATCCCAGTACTTTACTTATAGAACTGATAACTTAGGTTCATTCAAATAACGGACCAGTCCGTATTGAATGACTATACTCAATTACTCAACCAAGTCTCATGAGCGATTGCAATTTAACCGTTATAACTAAGTTCTAGATATAACTATCCTGCGACCACAACTCAAATTAATACAATGATTATCAAAATCAAGGCCCCGTTGTAATTCTCTTTTCCTAATCTCTACCTCTTCGACCAAAGAAAGTAAAGAATTTGGGCACTTCCTAACGTTACGCACCGTTAAGAATCGTTAAAGATGAAAAGAATACAAAATAAGTGTTTGCATTGGTTTAGAATCACGTCGTGCAAACCCTAGTATATTAATTCACCATGGTTCCCCAACCCTAGTTGTGGTAGTTTTATCCTATCATGTTTATAAGTAAATTAATAGAATTCATAAAAAAAAACAAAAATTAATACTTACAACAATGATAGGAAGAACCTTCACTTGATTAATGCAAAATTCGAAAGAACAACTTTTAAATCATCTCAAATTAAGCCGTCTCAAATTTATTGTAAACTAAAGAAACTCAAAGACTTAAAAAACCTTCTATCAAACTTATCTGTTCATAACTTCAAGACTTTCATACTTAGCTACTACATGAAAATAGAAGGGTATTTATAGTAGTTTGATGTTTTCCTACTTCCTTGATGAATTTGTCTTGGGATTTTAAAGTTCCTTTTCCTAGTTCAAGTGGGAAGTCAATTTTGGCCGTTTGTTACACCTTGCGCTTCGCCTTGTCAATGTAGTGTCCTGGTTCCATGTCACACGCCTTGTCACGCAGGGAGTGTGCTGCTGCGTGCCTACCGACGTGCTGGAGATGGCCTGTGTCGCGCCTGCCCACGCACAGGGGAGCTGGGCGCCTCGATCCTAGCATTGTGCCTGCCTTGCTTCACCTCGCACCTTGCATAGCACATATGATGCTGCCGCGCTGCGCTTGCTGTTGTGCTGATGGCCTTGTGCCTCGCACAGGGCAGTGCATCCATGTGCTGAACTTCATTCCTTGAACCATTTACTCCAACTTCTTCACATATATTCCAAAAGCCTTAAATACATTCAGATCCATCCTTTTTAGCCCTGAACATCTAATCACATGTGTTCGCTGATCTCGGGAAAAATAGCATGCCCGAGTTATGCTTGATAACTTAAATTAGTCTTGTTTATCTAAGTTATTCTATACATTGTCATGTGATTTTATATAAATGTGAAGATATAATGTGAAGATATGTGCTAACTAACATGATTAGTCCTTGTTTTGTAGGTTTCAATGATTTTGAGGAACTAAATCATAAGTTGGTGAAGGAAAGGAATGGAGTTGGAATCAATCTGCGAAAGTCGGCAAGGAGTAGGGGATGGCAAGGTCGGGCCAACAAATAAGGCACGTTGTGCGTAGCGCACCTGGGCCACAGGCTACGCCTGGTGCTAGGCAAGCGCGCAGACGCATCGTGCAGAAGAGCACTAGCGCGCCAAGAATGTGCCACGGCGTGCCTATCCTCGCGATGAGAGTGTCATCACATGCCCTGTGCAACAAGTGGACACGCCGCTAACGCGGTGCGCTTTAGGGTCAATTTTGCACGAGCCTGGCAGCAATGTGTCACTGAGGCGTTGCTCCGCGATGCACTCCGTGACACGTTGCTTGTTATTCCGGAAAAATTCCCACTAGTATAAATAGCACACTTAGGTTCATTTATATATTCGACTTGGTGGATAAGAACGTGGGTTACGGTGCAGTTGAGAGGACGAAAATATTAGGTTTTTCTCATCTCTTTCTCCCTTCTTTCTAATTGTTTAGAGTGATTTACACTCATTTGATGATGTTTAATCCACAAATGAGTGGCTAATTTCACTTGCTGAGGTTAAGAACAATTGTATTGAAATGTGATTGTTGATCATTTTGGTTTTTCATCTTTTTCCATGGTTGTTCTATTAATTCTTGTTCTTAATGCATTAATATTTGGCTAATGTTAATGTATACCTAAAAGTCCGTTTTCACCGAGAGATACCTAAATTGGAAAGTTGTGAATTAATAGGATATGATCTGTTCTTTGTTTGGGAAAATTGAGAATTGATTTACCTTCGTGGATAGAAATATACCTGAAAGTCGTATTAGTCAATTAATTAATCGGGTTTTAGGGCTAGAACATGAATTTCTTCTTTACTACGTAAATGTAGGTGGAAGGTTCATGATTCTTAAGTTGCTAAATACGAGAGTTTTAATCCATATGCAATAATTCTCACTAGCAACCGGAGGAAAGATTAATCAACTTAATATTGATAATTTATTTCTCTACATGTTCGTTTTAGCCTCAACATGCTAATTCATAAATCATCACTGTATTATTTATTTTAATTTAGCATAAATGAGGAACAAATATAAAAATCTCTTTCTTACATTGTTGTCTCGCATTTTGGAGTTACAGCTTTATTGACACTTGAGTAGATTTGTACCGTAGTCCAGTCCCCGTGGGATTGATACTGGCTTACTTGAGCCATTTACTGTTTGTTCGACCACGTGAACTTGCGTGTAGTCATCCGGCACTCACCAAACAAGCTTTGGCGCTCGTTAAGCCGGGATCGGCAATTGGTAAAATTTTTCTTAAGTGTTTATTTACAAATTCTATATAAGTGCTGACAACCTGGTCTTTAATTTTGGTTTTAAATCCTTTTTGATTTTTTTTTTTGAATACCCTTCTGGACATGACATCGTGGAACACAATTGGTTTAAATGGTGGATACTCATATTTTATGAATCTTGTATGAATTTCGAAGGACAATTCACTGTGGCAACACTGCACACGGCAATATATGTAGGTCAAGATGGCCATTGGGATGGTCACGGAATGCATACTCCCTCCCGAACCCCTACTATGATCCTTCCGTTGTTTTTGATGAATATAGGCATGTTGAAAATGAGGACTTGGGACGCCAAGCTCGAATAGAAGACATGCTCAAACAACTCCTTGAGCAATCAAGCAATGAAGGAGGCAATGGCAACATTGATAGTTCAGAAGAGGAGAATGAAGAGGCTCTAAAAAGGATGAGTGTCAAATTCACTTTGAGATGATTGCCGAGGCTGAAGCTGTATAAATTGGGTGTGTAATGTTGTAGGCGATATTCAAGAGGAACTACAAGAGGAAGAAAGGGTGAATTTTCGAAGAAGCCCGACATTTAGAAACCTCTTGAGTGTCCCCGTGATGAGCTCATACTATAGAAAATTCGTTCGGTGGAAGAAGAGATAGAAGTATACCCCACTTGACACTAATGGAGAGACAGATGTTGATGCGGAGAAGGTGTATACAAGTAAGAGGTCAATCACAATGCGCTCTTTAGAGTTAACGCGGGATGAGACCCCACTCAAGCATTTTTCTACCTTGAGTTTGGTGACGACATTGAAATAGAGCCCTGCTTTTTGTGGAGGAAATGGCGAGGAGGACCAAGCCCCGCACATTTTGGAAATTTGTTATTTAATAGACAAAATGACTTTGATGCATTTAAGGACCAATAACGTCAAAAGGCGACATCTACTTCTCTGTCCCGATAATTTTTCACCACCACCCCTAGAACATAAAAGGAAATTGGAGAAGAAATTAGGGGTGAGATCATATCCTCAATGTGGAGGAAAAAAAGTGGTGAAACCCTGACACGTCGTGCCGCGACGTAAAATTAGGCGCCTTGGGAGGCAAACCTGCTGGGTACCATGGGTATCCATTTTAATTTCTTGCATTTGTGTTGATTTTTATTTATTTTTCATCTTTGTGTGTTTTGGTGGAAAAAGTTAGGGCAGCGATGAGGGGAAGTATGAGTACCCGTGTAGGAGGAAGCTAACAAGCATGGAAGAGAAAATGTGGCCGTACACCCACCCGTAAAGTCAAGAAAAGCACGCTTATTAGCTAGGCCTAAAGGCTCGGAGTATTTCACCCTCTTTAAATGTTAATTTGATTCTATGAGGACATGGCATGATTCAAGTGTGGGATGAGGGGAAATTTCAAGGGAAATTTCAAAGTTTGTGTGCTTAACGATTTTTGGTGAACGTAATGCTTGTGAGAATTGTGAGAAATTTGAAAATTTTGTGAGTCACATGAATTATCAATTGCTAGAGTTTTCTCTTTTTCGGTTCTTTTCCGACGGGGGGTCTTTGAACCGAAGAATAAAAATTTATCCTTTTGTCTCGTATATAATGTTTTTTAGTCATAGTTAGAGACTATTTCAACGATGGATGGATGACGACGTCTTGAGAAAAAAAAATGAGTCAGCTTGGCTGGTTTTTGAACCCGTAGCTATTGATGGCTTGATGTTCTTGTGATGTGCTATGCATGATTGTAAGATACAAGTGTGGTTAGTGTTGAAGCATGTAAGAAGTGTATAAGTTTGTGTGAGACACTTAGGCTCTTGAATTTGACTCAATGCGATTGAAGTTTAATTTTGAATTCTTGTGATTAGCCGTGTTAAGAGTTTCCGTCGAATGTGTCTTGATTTGAGCATGTGCCATGAGTGTAAGGTTTTCGAATATTCCGTGCTATTGTGGAATGTCTAGAACTTGGGTTTGGTGTGTATATAAAATTAAATGAAGGATGTAATTGTAGGAGATGATTTAGGCATTCTTTGAATAAACTCTAATGTTATCCCTCACTTTACCTACCTTGAATATTTAATCCTAGTTAGCCCCATTGAGCCTTGAGCCTATTCTTTGATAAAGTAACATAAGCTTAATCTTTTTTTTCTTTCATTAGCTTTGAATTTGATCCAAAACTACTCAGCGCTTAAGTGAAAAACCAAAGAGTGAAGGAGTGAGAATTGGGAAAGAAGGAAAAGTAGCAAGTTGTAAAAGTGAGAAAAGGATAAAGGTACTTGTGTGGAAAATGGTTGATTATTAGTAGGGAGTAATAAAATAAATGAATGAGAAAAAAAATTGCTTAAGTACTCCTTCCTACTAAGCTGAGTGTGCTTAAAGAAATGGGAACAAGAAGAGAAAATTCAAGATGGAAAAGAATGAGGAGGAAGTAAGAAAAGAGATGTCCTTAATGAATGTTGATGTATTAAAAGCGCTTGGGGAGACAAGAATTCACACGCCGAATAGTTTCTACCCGTCCCTTAGCTTACATTACAACCCATTAAGTCCTATTTGATCTTTACGCTCATACATCCTTAAATGAGTGGAGTAAAACACCAAGGGCAAGCTTGCGGGTCACTACATGATGCATGTGATTTCTTTGTGAGAGCGAGCGTAATTTTTATTCATATACCCATACTTGGTGTGATTTGAATAATTGTGAGTAAAAAGGGGCACTCTCTTGTTGTGAGGGCACATGTTTAATGAGAGATAACATCAATGTCAGATTTCTTGATCGGGCTTGATTTGCATGAGTTTGCCAAGAGGAGAGTCAATTTTTGAGGTTAGGAAGTCTTATCGGAGTTGTATATCATTCATTGATTAAATCCTGCATGCTCCATTTTTAACTTGTATCTTTAATAATGATCATTATAGTCAGAATTTGAATTATCTTGATAAACTAGTTATGTGTGAGTCTCCATATGCATGAGATGTATAAGGTTGTTCGAGGACGAACAAGGCTTTAAGTGTGGGGTTGTGATCTCGGGCAAAATAGCATGCCCGAATGACGCTTGATAACCTAAATTAGTCTTGTTTATCTAAGTTATTCTATACATTGTCATGTGATTTTATATAAATGTGAGGATATGTGCTAACCAACATGATTAGTCCTTTTTTTTGTAGGTTTCAATGATTTTGAGGAACTAAATCATAAGTTGGTGAAGGAAGGAATGGAGTCGGAAGCAACGGCGAAAGTCGGGCAAGGAGTAGGCCAGGTCAAGGCTGGCCGCGCCAGGCAGCATGCCACGCCGTGCATGTGTTCTTGCCCGCCGTGCCACGCCTATGCCAAGAAAGCGCCATACGCTAGGGCGTGCGCAGCACTAGCGCGCCAGCAATGCCACGCGAGTGCCATCCCCATCGACAGAGCGTCATCACGCCGCCTGTGCACAAGTGGACATCGCTAACGTGGCAAGGGCTGCCTAGGGGCAATTTTTGCAATTTCGCAGAGCCTCCAGTTAGCCGTGTCACTGGAGGCGTTGGTTACGATGCACTCCGTGACACGCTGTTTGTTATTCCGGAAAATTCCCACTAGTATAAATAACACACTAGGTTCATTTTTTATATATTCGACATGGTGGAGCAAGAACGTGGGTCACAGCAGCTTGAGGGGACGAAAATCTTAAGGTTTTTCTCTATCTCTTTCTCCTTTCTTCAATTGTTTGTATGATTTACACTCATTTGATGATGTTTAATCCACCAATGAGTGGCTAATTTCACTTCTTGCCGAGGCTAAGAACAATTGTATTGAAATGTGATTGTTGATCATTTGCTTATCTTTTCTTCCATGGTTGTTCTATTAATTCTTGTTCTTACCGCATTAATGTTTGACCAATGTTAATGTATATCTAAAAAGTCCGGTTTCACTTCCGGGAGAGAGCACGAAACTGGAAAGTTGTGAATTAATAGGATATGATCTTTTCTTAGTTTGAAAAATTGAGAATTGATTTACCTTCAGATAGAAATATACCTTAAAGTCGATACAATTACCGAATCGTTTTGTAGGGCTAGAACATGAATTTCTTCTTATCACGAAAATGTAGGCGGAAGGTTCATGATTCTTAAGTTGGGTTAAATACGAGAGTTTTAATCCATATGCAATAATTCTCACTAGCAACTGAGGAAAGATTAATCAACTTATATCGATAATTTATTTCTCTACATGTTCGTTTTAGCCTCAAGATGCTCACATTCATAGTTCGATCAAATTGTACATTTATTTTAGACTTAGCATAAATTAGGAAACTAAATATAAAAAAAATCTCTTTCACATTGTTGTTCCGTATTTTTGAGTTACAGTTAAGTGACACTTGAGTAGATTTGTACCAGTCCGCCCCTGGACGCACCACCCATCATACTTCTTGGCTTACTTTGAGCCATTTACTACTTGTTCGACCACGCACTTGCGTGTAGTCATCCAGTAACACCGAACATTAGCTAATTTTCACAAATTTATGACATAAACTCGTGGCACGATGCAAGTCCTCGGGTTACTCAGATTTCACCCAGAGCCCAGAGGTCTACCCGTTTGAGTTCTTCACTTCTCCCCAAGTAAGCTTTCACCCACTGACCATTCACTTTATACGACTTTCCTTCATGGTTTTCTAATTCGATTGCCCCATGGGAGAATACTTGGGTCATTCAAAAAGGTCCCATTCATTTAGAATTCAACTTACCAGAAACAAACGAAGTCTAGAATTAAATAGAACACCATATCACCCGGATTGAATTTTTCAATTTTCGGGTCATGCTAAATTTTCATCCAATTTGTAAATTCCAGAACTCTCATAGGCTTTCAACTGAATTCATGAAGCTCATTTAACAAATCAAGCCTTTTAAGTTTGGTATTCGTTCTAGTCCAAATTCAAATTTTTTGAGTGCCCAAATAGCTTTGTGCTCAAGTTTGACCGGAAGATGACATGCCTTTCCATGCACAAGCTGCCACGAGACATACATAGGAGTCTTGAATGCGGTCCAATAAGCCCATAAAGCATCATCTAGCTTTCTTTCCCAATCTGTCCTATTTGCATTGGCGCCTTCACCAAGATAGTCTTTATTTCTTGGTTTGTGACTCAACTCGCCCACTACTGCGGACGATAGGGTATTTCCACCTTGTATTTTATCCTATATTTCTCCAATAAAGAGCGAAACAATCGGTTATAAAAGTGCGAACCCCTATCATTAATAATGGCTTTGTGAGTCTCTGATCTAGCAAATATATTCCGTTCAAGAATGCCGTGACACTCTTCCTTTCATTGTTTGGAAGTGCAACTACTTCCACCCATTTTGAAACATAGTCAACAGCAACAACATGTACTTCATCCCATTTGAGCTCACAAATGGGCCCATGAAATCAATGCCCCATACATCAAATAGCTCAATGACCAAGATGGGAGTAAGAGGAAGCTCATGCCTCCTTGCCTTTGACATGCATCACATGCCTTTGAGAAATCATGCGCATCCTAGTGAATGGTTGGCCAATAATATCACATTGCAGAATTTTGCGGGCCAGGTAAACCTGTTGTAATGGCCTCCACTGTGGGATGAATGGCAGCCTCAATATACTCAAGCATCTCCACCTCGAGCATGCATCTCTGAATAACCCCATCAGCATATATGCAAAATAAGTAGGGTCATCCTAGGGAAATTTCTGCACATCAGACATGAACTTCTTCCTTTGGTGAAAAGATAAGTGCTCCGGTATAACATCACTCACCGTATAATTAGCAAGCCTGCAAACCATGGGATGAGATCTTGTGAGGCCATGAACCGCTAGTCTCGGGAATGTATCATCTAGGTCATGCTCATCTCGAAGTGTTGCATCAGGTTCCAATCTTGATAAGTGATCCGCCACCTGATTTTCAGTCCCTTTCCGGTCTTTAACTTCGAACTCTGACTCTTGTAGCAAGCAGTAACTCCATCAATCAACTGTGGCTTGGCATCCTTCTTTTCCATCAGATATCTCAAAGTTGCATGGTCTGTATGGACTATCACCTTAGTTCCAAGCAAGTATGCTCGAAACTTCTCAAATGCAAAAATTACAACCAACAACTCCCGTTCCGTCACTGTGATAATTTCTCTAAGCCGCATTTAGATCCTTGCTAGCATAATAAACCGATGGAAAATATTTTCACGCCTTTCACCCAACACAACTCCTATGGCCACACCGCTAGCATCACACATAACCTTAAAAGGAAAGGACTAATCAGGTGCCACTATAATGGGGGCAGAGGTCAATCTCTCTTTAAGGGGCATTCAAAAGCCTTCGACATGCTTCATCAAAAATAGCCTCACCTCTTTTCGCCAGCTACACAAAGGATGTGCACCGAGAAGTCCTTGATGAATCTTCTATAAAACCCTTTCATGACCTAGAAAACTTCGAACACCTTACAAAAATTGGGTGTGGTAAACTGGCAATAACATCAATCTTGGCCTACCGACTTCAATACCCTTACCAAACTCGTGGCCAAGCACTATACCTTCCTTGACCATGAAATGACACTTTTCCGGCAATTGGGGCACCAAAGTTGGTCTCTTCACATCTCTACAACACATTGCTCAAATGAGCCAAACAATCCTCGAATGAATCATCCACCACCGAAAATCATCCATAAAGACTTCAATGATGTCTTCCACTATGTCAGAAAATAAGGACATCATGCAACGCTGAAAATGGTGGGTGCATTACATAACCTAAAACGACATCCTCTTTAAAGAAAATGTACCATAAGGAAAGTGAACGTGGTCTTCTCTGATCTTCGGGGGCTACAAAACCGATTGCACCCCGAATAACCATCAAGGCAACAAGATCATCCTCTTCCCTACAAGTCTGCCTAACATATGTTTCGAATGGCATTGAAAAATGATCTTTAAGGCCCAATGGTTCAAATTTTCAGAATCCATGCATACTCTCCAACCGGTGACTTGTCTTAGAGGAATGAGCTCATTTTTAGCGTTTTGGGGGACCACCGTGATTCCTCCCTTTTCAAGACATTAGATTGGGCTCGAATTTTATTTGCCGCTCCGCAATAGGATAAACCACGCCCGCATCCAACCACTTGATGATTTACTTCTGACTACCTCTGTGCCAGGTGATTCAACTCATGCTGATGCTCAATACTGGAATACAGCGTCTGTCTCCGCCTGGATCTTTGTGAGTGCATATACCTACCGATTCCAATAATATTTGCATGGTCCACCCGATGGCTTTTTGTATCTCTTCAAGATGGAGACTGCCTCCACTTGCCATCTTCTCCAAGTCGCCTGCAACAATGACCGACAAAGTGTTACCGCTCCCAAAAATACATACTCGTGAAATGAGAAGGGAGTACTTTAATTTTCAATACCGGAGGCTCCTCAATAGATGGATTACTGTGGCCAATGATTCTTCAAGTCTAGATCAATCTTATTTGGAGCATAATATATGACCCTGCATGCTTTAAAGTGGATTAACAATCTCCTCACCCTCATGGATCTCCTTAGCACCAATATCCATCAAAACTAATGTTAATCATCAAGAATCAATAACTCCTCAAGAGGCGTAATTGAGAACTCGTAGCTCCACTACATCAATTATAGAGACTAACCTCATATCATTTGTTGTTTCATGGATTCGCACATTACTTTGAATGTCACTTCCTCATTGTTCAACCGAAATTTAAGCTATCCAATTTACATCTACAAGAGCACGCTCGTGAGGAATGATTGTCAAGATAATGGGGGCCTCAAAACGTCTTCACAAATTCAGATTACAAAACGCCGAAATATAGCAATGACTCTACCAACACTAGAACATCATAGAGAATTACCACCGAATTTCATCATACGATCTGCCATCAAAAGCCGCATTATATCGGTTTGGGGGCTCCCAAGCCCAACTGCTCGAAATTGCTAATGGCAGCAAATTAATACTAGCACCAAGATCACATAATGCCTTAGAAGAATTAAAGGCTCCAATAGTGCACGTATGGTGAATGCCTGTGGTCCTTTGAACAAGAGAACAAGATGTTATGGCACTAATGATGAGAATTGTCTACAGTGTTGAAACTCACAAACCCTCTTCTAGTGACAAGGTCCTTCATGAATTTGGCATAGCGTACATCCGCCTGCGTGCCTCAACTATTGGATGTTCACAGACAATTTTTTCAACATGGAAATAAACTTGTGATACTTCCCATCTTTGACCTTTTTCTTCAACCGTGGAAAAGGAGGAGGAGGTTTTAGGAATCGGTGTGAACTTTGTTGTGCCTTCTCCTTCTCATTGCCATATCCATGCTCCTTTGCATTTCTAAGAGCTGCTTTTTGTTGATCGACCCCAACCAAAGTTGGATCTCGGAATCGCTATCCCGTCATCATTAATCGCTATGGGCTCTTCTCGCTTTCATCAATTACAACCGCCTCGGAGGATCAACTGCCGTTGCCTTCCAATCCCTAGTAGTGACCGCCATACACTGACCGGTCATTTTTCATTTTGTACCGTGTTGTCGGGAAGTGTGACTTTCTCAACACACTGCAAATGTACATCCGACTCGCCCACGCTCAATTCGCTTGATGGCCATGGCATGTGATTCCACCTTTCGATTCATTCCAGAAATGTCTCGCATGGAGCCTCTAAAGTTGCCATCTGCTGTCTCCATCTCGCTAAGTACGTTGGACAAAATGTTCTCAACCCTTGAACCACTAGACTCTGATATTGGTCCCTTGGAGGAACATAGTATAGACGTCTGCCATTCTTGTACTCCTCTACGCTTTCTTCAGCCCTCCATTGTCTCGTATCGACCTAAACCCAGTGAATAGCGCAGTCAGCCATAAACAATTTTTGATTGATAGGGTACTGATAATTTTATCCTTGTAAAAAAAGCTCCACCTTGGTTCCCTTGACCTTGACGCCACGAGTCTTGGTTAGACCCTTGGGTGCTGGTCCTGGAAACCCACACTTTGATCATTCAGGTAGTACTTCCTATGATTGGGATTCACCTCCATCATTTCTGGGGCCTTGCCCCGAGAACCCATAGAACTAACTTTCATCTCTCAGCCCCCATCGTGGTGCCAGCAAGCAACCCCATAGTGTCTATCACAATATTTTATCTCTTTCTTCATCCTTTCTTCTCTGTTCTGCAGACATACCAACCGCATAAGAATCAGTCGGAATCTCTCACTCTCTTATGTGCCAAGCATGGTTGGTTTTGGTGATTCCGCTAAGTAACTCAACAACTTTTGCATAGGAGTGACCTGGCAAAGGTTCCGCTAGAGATGGTATCATCCACCGCTTTGGTGTTAGCATTCAGAGACCTATAGAAGATCTTCAACAATGTATCATATGGAATCCCTATGTTTTTGCACTTTTTGAGCTTCTTATTATGTTTCTAACCATGTCTCATGAAGTTCCTCAATCTGCCCCGAAGTTATATATCTCATCTTTCAGCTACAATGCTTTGGACGGTGGGAAGAATCTTTCAAGAAAAGCTCTCTTAAGCTCACCCCAAGTAGTGATAGAATAATTTGGCGCCTAGCCAACCACATCATTGCCTCACTCCCTATTGAAAAGGGAAATAACCTCGCTTGATTGCATCCTCGGCTCACTCCCGGTTGTTTGTGAAGGCCTGCAGATAATCACAGTGCCTTATTATGAGTATGGGCATCATTAGTTGCGTGACCCAAAAATATTCCCTTCATGTTGAGCAGTTGAATCATTGCACTTGTGATATTAAACTTCTACCCAACAAAAGTAAAAAGGGGCAACATAGCTCCAAAGAGTAGCACCAACTTCGTCTATATCAAAGATCCTCCTCCTCATCGAAATACCAATGTCTTTGATGTTCTTGACCTCTGTTCTAGCTCATTCCGCTTAGCAACTAGACGTCGCTTCTTCACAATCCTAGCTAACTCACAATTTATCCCGAGCTTGCTCTCAAATTAACATTTTCTGGGCTGCGGGTTTGGTCCACTATCTCTTGTTCTTGTGTGTTGGCCATTCTTCTTAGAGTCCTTAGTGTCTGCTCAAGCTCGTGATTGATTGGAACCAGAGGATTTCCTGGCTCCTAGTATTGGGCATGCACATACTCAAGACCTTTTAAACAAACAACAAAAGAAAAAGAAAAAGGAAATAAGAACCAACAATAAAGCAAACACAATTACCAAAAGCTTTAGCCGTATTCCTAGCAACGGCGCCAAAATTTGATGTCGCTTAAATTACACCTCTAAATTGAGATATAAAGAGGTCGATGTCAAATACAGAACCCAACGAAGGTTGAGGCTTCCATCCCACAAGGAATATAGAAAGAACTTGAGTTAATGCGAATGGCTATTACTATTGGGTTACTTATTTCCTAAGGGGTAAAGAAATATACTACTAAATAAGAGTAAAAACTACTATTTCTTAAGTCAAATTCGGTTTGTATTCAATCAATGACTTGACTAGGATTGTGTTCCCCAAGACTTCACAACCACAAGGATTTTACACTAGTGATCTATTCGGCGTTTAACATGCACACGGTAAGTTAGGTTCACCTAAATGGTTGGTCCTCTATATAGATGATTATCACCATGCAAATCCTTGGTCCGTATAATGTGGGTGTATTCTCTTAATAACCCTTACCCTAATATCGTATTATCTATCTCTGCATAAGTTCTAGCTAATAGATGAGGGTTGATAGCCTCAAATCTCCATTGTTAACTTTCCGATACACTAACTCCTTGATCCGATAAGTAAGAATAAGGCGAGTTCTAACGTTTGCATCCATTAAGAAATAATTAAAACGAAGGAAAAAATATGCATTAAACCCATTCAAGAATCACTAAGTGTTTAACTTATGTGTGTTAATTCATCATGGTTGTCACAACCCTAGTTATGGGTTTAGCTACTCATGCTTGAATAATCACAATCACAAAATAAAGAATAAATCATAATTGTAACTTACAAGAATTCATAGAAGAAAACCAAGTGAATTGAATATAACTCCAAAATCAAAGAATAAAAATCCAAGGTTGTTTTAGAACCCTCCAAACTAATTAACAAAATTATAAACTTCATTCCTTGAAACTTGATAGCAGTCAATAACTCCTAAAATTATTGTTCAAAGATGTACAATTTCGTAACGCGTAAAATAACCTAACAAATTATTTATAGACAATAAACAAATCCTTTCCTAAATCAGTTTAAATTTTGGTGTTGACAGTACCATACCCGTTGGTGGATTCAACAGATTGTTAGAGTGTCCTGTTGTTCCGGTCGTTGCTTCCTCAGACTTGGCTCCATTCAACATATGACCCCAAACAATGCTCATTGCAAGATCCTACGTCGTTGATCTTGTCTGTTTCCCGAATCGCTTGATCATTGTTTCTAAACCTAAAGGCACGATCCTCGAACGAATTCCGGCCCCAGAAAGCACAACCTCCGCCTTGTTTGTCTCGTTGTACGCAGCCTGGATTTTGGTCGAGTTCTGTAATTCTTTCCACGACCACACAGGACGATCCGTTGAAAGTTTGTACAATCCGTAGGAACCATCCATTGTATGAGACTTTAGTTTGCCAACTTTTCTGTATATTCCCACGATCAATCGAACGGCCCGCCCTAAGGATAAGCGGTCCATAGTACAGCCTGTCTGAGGCAACTTTTTTTATTTAGTACTTCTTTTTTCAACTTCTTATTCCTAGGTCCCGTCTTTTACCCGAAAAACTACCAAAATTCATCGTATCCACATAAATGTACCTAAAGTCATGCACACATTCACAGAAGTTTTAAGCTGCTCCTAGTGCCGCAGAAATTACGGCACATCAAGTAACTTACATGTGGAATAAAAATCCCCTGATAAGTTACTTGGGGAATTTTTAAATTTGCGTGTAATAATTACCCACGAGATTTTTTCCATTGAATTTTATTGGCATGGTACCGTAAGAAACTTCATTACTTCAAGTGCATTTCTCTCTTCAAAATTCCCAAGAAAACGCCCATATAATCTACAAGTTTTTATAGTAGTGGAACTGGAGGACATAAAAGATTGGGCCATTTGTGCTATCTTCAATAGGTCGGTTTGTCAAGAGGATGTGACTGTGGTCGCTGGGCGATCCCGGGTTGTGCTAGAGAACATAGAAGGTATGGTTAATTGGCCCACCATCCTTTGGGCCGCTTTTGAGGATGTACTTATCAGTTTTGGTGGCTACTATAATCACTCCATCAACCCTTACAAAATTTCATCCAAAGGGCCGTAATGTAGGCATGCACACAGCATAACATACTCACGAGGCCGATAAGAAAAATGACATTGCCCGTTGCATGACCTTCCGTTGAAATGATCCATAATGATTTCCCATGTTGATTTGTGTCTGATCCATGATGCAGCCAAGAATTGTAACCTCAATGGGGACTCCGCGTTGTATTCTTTGAAGGGATAATCCAAGCACATACTCGATCTAGCCACACATAGCCTCAAATTTTAGATCATGGCGGTGAATCATTCCTTTTGAAGTAGCTCATTGTGTTTGATCTCTTGCAATTATTTCAGCTACCCATTGAAACTGATTTTCTTTATCTTTCACCTTCCTTCGAACTTTAACCAATGATCTGGTCAGCCCAATAGATGGGATTGATTGCTTTTGGAGTAGATGGAACACTTTTGTCCTCTGTAATTCCACACAAACGAAAGGTAGGGCATTGTGTCTACTCTGTCTTCTGCTTCATGTGCTTTGTCGCACCCTGTACGAGGTGTAGAACTCCCACGCCAACTTAGGAAAGTAACAGCTCACAGCAGATAAGGAATGGCCCCCAATCCCGAATGCCAACTGAGCCAGATTTGCACCATCTTTGAAGGATTCCACCTCAAATTGAGTCCCAATGATGGACCTATTCTCTTTGAAGGAAAAATAATGTTTCCATTTTATCTAACCCAAAGAAAAATTGGTGAAATATGTTGTGCCTCCTCTAGAAGCACTTGCATGTTGGTGTTGGTCAGTGGCATTCACTCGTGTTATTCCTTTTGGAGATGGACATAATATTGCATGATAATGTTACTACCATACAAATATTTGAAAGGAGAACAACAACTAAGCAGCACTGATGGACAAAAATTCGAAAACTGATCATATCTAAATAGAAGCAAAGAAATGTTAAATCTAGTAACACTGCGAAACTGGGAATAGTGATCCGCCAAGCACCGATGAACCGTCGCTCAGGGTAGAAAATCAAGAGACATCCTACACCGGTGAGTCGCCGATCTGAACCACGAAGCGCCGGTGAAATGCGGGTTCCCGGCAAGTACTATAACCTCACAATTGACTCCATGTTTCAATTGGCATTTTATCGATGGGCCGCCTCACATTCCGCCTATCAAAATCCTTCCAAAATTAAGATTCCTCTACTTACTACCCCTCACTATCACTCACACAATTAGGTACAATCAAACTGATAACAACGATTTGCACTTCAGAAAGACATCACTCTATCTATCATTGGGCAAATCATGCATGCGAAGCACATGGGGTTACTTCGTACTTCACCCCAAATTAGAATCTCCACCATACAACCACGCGAAGCACACAAAATAAGACACCCACACAACTTGTGAACCCCATGATATCACCACCATCATACCCGCTATATGAACAATATTCAATCAAGTAAAAGCAGAATGTGAACATGAGGTACAAATATCTATTATAGCATGCTTGAGTCTAAATTTATGTTCTCAATTTAAGTACAAAGAAAGCTAAGCAGAGACATACAAAGCTGAGAAGTGAGAATAAGTAGGGTGTTCAAAGCCTTGTTACTTGCTCAATTATGGTGTCTCCAAAGTCATGGGAATTTAGGTGAGGTGGGAGATGGGTGATGGCCGAGAGGTATTTAAAGGCTAAGAGAGGGAAGGTGATTGGGCAAGAAGAAGGTAGGTGATAATGGAGTTTATGTTGGGAAGTCGGTTTGTGGGAAATTTAAGAGGTGTTGAAAAAGTAAAAGTGTGTGGAAAAATGGAAAAATGGGAAGGGATTGATGAAATAAGGGGTTGGTTTGGGAGTTGGACCGGGTTTTTAGATTCATGGATCGGTTGGAAATGTGTTCAACATTTTCAATGGAAGTGCATACCTAGATTTCATTAACTCGGCGATAGCCGATGCATACCGGCGGTTTACCGGTTCAAGCGCGATGATCATCACCTTGTCAGTTCTCTGGTTTACATCCGGGGGATCGTCTCTGCACCCAAGGGTTGGAACTCGATGTTTAACCGGTTGGATCACCGATGCGCCATAACTCCTAAGTGTATCGGGCGGAAGTCGGCGGTCGTCCTTCCAGCCACGAATAGTCATCGGTATTTTGTCAGCGGTCGTCCGGCACCACGAATAGTCATCAGCATTTTGCTCTGTGGATCACTAGTACCTCTCGTGTTCTCCACTATTCTACTACACATCCCAAGGGCGTAGGCGGCGCTTCATCTATGTGTACCAACATTTAGCTGGTCTAGCGTTGTGCTTGCCCTATTCTTCTTCTCCTTGTTTGGGCATCCAATCTACCTACAAAATCAAAAACAACAAAATATCAAAACACTCAACGTAAAAATGCTTGGGTTGCCTCCCAAGAAGCGCCTTTTGTTAACTTTGTGGTATGACGTAGGTTCTTATGCTATGGGTCAATCCAGCATGACCTCTATTTGACCAACCTCCTCCAACACTCCCAATACTTCTTTTCATTTCTTTGCCATTCACCTTGAATTTTGATCCATCTTCTTCCTTCAAGTTCAATAGCACCGCTTCAAAACTTGGGACACCTTAAATGGCCCTGAAAATTTAGATTTGAGCTTTCCGGGAATAACCTTAGTCTTGAATTGAACAACAATACCAAATTCTCAAGAACAAAATTTCAATGCAAAATTTTCCGTCATGGTAATATTTCATGTGGGCTTATATATAACCGTGCATTATGATATAACCGATTCTTAAATTCATCTAACTCATATTGATTTTTTACTCGCCTTTGGACGACTTTCCCATAATCAAGGTCTGGCCTGCGCCCACAAGGCTTTATTTTCTAGCTCAATGTAGGTGGCAAGCTTTTCCAAAAACAAGCTAGTATGGCGCATATTCCAATTGGCGTCTTGTATGTAGTCCGATACGCCCATAAGACTTTCATCTAGCTTCCAACCCCAATCTATTTCTATTCACATTGGATCGTTTCGTCAAGATAAATTTGATTTCCGATTGAAAACTTCGCTGGAACTTGTTCATGGATGATAAGGGGGTGAAGCACAAGTGGCCACTTGTCTGTGGATGATAAAGGTGGCCACTTTGTGCTCACACCATACTTACAGCATAAAGTGTCAACAATCGATTGCAAAAGTATGATCCTCCATCACTAATGATGGCTCTAGGGGTTTCAAATCGTGAGAAAATGCTTTTTCGTAAAGGATGTTACGCTTTCTCCTCATTGTTGGGAAATGCTATAGCTTCCACCCACTTAGAGACATAATCAATAGTCACCGTAATTTTGTATGTATTTCCACAAGAGTCACAAAAAAGGCCCATAAAATTGATTCCCCACACATCAAATAATTCCATCTCTAAGATTGGTGTCAAAGGAAGTTCATTCCTCCTCGAAATGCTCCCCGTTTGCTGACACCAATCGCACCGCATTGAAAAATTCATGGGCATCCTGATGAAGGTAGGCCAATAAAATCCATATTGCAGCACTTTTACCATTGTCCGGGAACACTCCCATAATGGCCCCCAACCTGTGAAGAATGACAAGCTTGTAGAATTGGTACCATTTCAACTCGCGATACTGCCCTATAAATTATATCACCAGCACAACTACGTGAAAAGGTAAGGTTCATCCAATAAAACTTTCAAACATCATGCATAAATTCCTTCTTTTGATGAAAGGTCAACCCCTCAAGGATGATATTGCTTGCCAAATAATTAGCAAAATCCGAAAACTAAGGTGTTAAGTCATTTGTTGCAGCTAGAATATGTTCATCAGGGAAGTCATCTTTAATCTCCTCATTACTCCCAAACTACTCATTTGTCTCTAGGCGCGATAGGTGGTCAGCTACTTATTCTCACATCCCTTTCTGATCCTTTACCTCCAAAGTTGAATTCCTACAACAATAGGACCCACCTAATAAGCCTGAATTTAGTAAGTATCTTCTTGGTCATCGTGTATCCGAGTGTCGCATGGTCTCAGGTGCACCAACACTTTGGTCCCTAATGTATGCCCACAACTTTTCAAACACAAATACTACAGTAAGAAGCTCTTGTTCTGTCACTATGTAGTTTTTTTGTGCATCATTTAGGGCTTTGCTAGCATAGTAAAATGGGGTGAAAAATCTTTTCCTTCCACCGACCAAGGACTGCCCCTAACCCCACGTCACCTGCATCACACATTAGCTCAAAGGGCTTTTACTAGTTTGGTGTCATGATGATTGGAGCATATAATGACTTTTCAATTCCACAAAAGCCCTCATACATTCCTCCTCGAAATTGAACTTTGCATCTTTTTCTAACAATCGATATATAGGATGAGATATCTTGGAGAAATTTTTGATGAAACAATGTAAAATCCCGCATGTCCTAAAAACTCCTAATACCCTTCACCGTGCTTGGTGGAGGTAACTGAGCAATGACGATAATCTGGCTTGGTCTCTTCAACCCCTTTCTCAAATTTTGTGTCCTAGAACAATCCTTTCTTTTACTATGAAATATCACTTTTCCCAATTAAGTACCAAGTTTGTCTCCTCACATCTCTTTAACACCTCTTCTAGGTGTACCAAGAAACTGTCAAATGAATTTCACAACTGAGAAGTTATCCATGAAGATTTCCATAGTATCCTCCACCATATCCGCAAAAATTGACATCATACACCTCTGGAAAGTGGCGGGAGCATTGCAAATCCCAAAAGGCATCCTTTTGAATGCAAAAGTCCTATAAGGACATGCAAATGTGGTTTTCTCTTGATCTTCAAGAGCAATAGAAATTTGTATGTATCTTGAGTACCCATAAAAAATAATAATATTCTTTCCTAGCCAAGTGATCTAGCATTTGGTCAATGAAGGGGATTGAAAAGTGATCTCGCTTTGTCCACGAGTTCAACTTGCAAGAATCCATACACACACCCTCCATTCGGTAACTAGACGAGTTGCAAATGAACTTATTCTTTTCATTTGGTACAACTGTCATTCCCTTTCTTCGGCATGCATTGGATAGGACTTACCACCTAACCTATCAACTATATGATACTAATAACCCCACATCTAACCATTTGTAGTTTCTTTCTCGACCATCTCCTACATTGATGGATTCAAATGCCTCTGATGCTCAATTGAAGGGCTACAATCCTCCTGAAGGTTGATCTTGTGAGTATAAATACCCAAAGGTATACCAATGATATCAGCTATACACCACCCTATTGCTTGGAAATGCCTTTTCAATATCAGCTTATGTCTTTCTACCTATTGTGTGTGTGAGCTTTCCTTAGATAATCAATGGAGTGTCTCATTTGCCCCCAAATATGCATATAGCAAATGGGAAGGTAATGGTTTGAGTTCCAAGACCGGAGGCAATGATGGATGGCTGTGATTGTAGGGTTATTCAATTTTTGAGGTCAAGATCAAGTTTCTCGATTGAAAGGTGTAGGTTCCCAGCCCTTTGCTCACGTGAGACAATTCTTCTAATCTCACTATTCAAGAGAATGCTAGAAAACATTTCTTTCAAAATTTTCTTCCACCTCCCATCCTGCTGCTTCTTCATCCACGTTAGTTGGGGTAGCTCCCTTGTTTCCTTTGTTACCCGATGAGTTTCCATTTGAGATGCTAACAAGTTTATTATATCCTCTAAATAAGCCCATGGCCATCTCATGATTTTTCACTATTTTAGTAAGGTCAAACAGATCACTATGCAACTCCTAAATTCATGAATCGAAATAACTCACTCAAGCACAACCTCAAGCATGCTTTCAATGCAAGATGAGAGGGACTCATCACTTCCTTGGCTACTCATCTCAGCTGAACATATAGAGTTCTGAACTGGATTTTCATTATAAGGATACCCATAGCCCTAATTGGCTTATTGATACCTTATATGGAAACCCATCGTACAATTCGCTAGCAACTCTATTTGTTTTATCACTACTATCAACATTGTGTCTTCTTTCCTCTCTCATCCACATCTTATCCATCAATTGAGGAGTTCCAACATAAGACGCCCTTTCGACATCTCTCAGTAGCCTTTCAAAAGGGATCATTAGTATATCATCGATAACTCAATAATGGGAAAATGAAGCACAAAATGCTAAATTAACTCAACTCACTAGCCAAGATGCAAAATAAACTCAAAGGAACAAAACAACTAAAGCTACTAAACTACATTCCCGCCAATGGCAACGCTCTTGATAATGTCCAAACTATACTCTTCTTTATGAAAGAGCGTACACGATCGTTGTTCAAAATAAATAACCCTATGGGTGTCGTGGTTGAACTCACAAGGAATGTGTTTCATCATTAATAGTCATCTATTAAATTGAACTAATTCTGCATTAATGTTGCAAGAAAATAATAAAAATTGGGGCAATCACGATTTATAAAATAAAATATGGATTTGCACACTAAAAACAAGGGCAAGGTATAGAAAAGACCAAAGGAGAGACTATCAGGCATGTGATATTGTAGGGGTCAGAATTGGTTGGAATTGTGCTAATTGCCTCGCCTTTACTCAATAGTATGATTAGCTGCAGATTAGGCAACATCTTAAGTTTCTCAACCAATTAGATGTCTTTTATCTCGGGTTTTCTTCAAATCCCAAGGTTCCTCTTAATAACAACAACATCAACTTGGGTACAGATTTACTATTTCTAGTTCATCTCTAATGGTGTGTAATAATGGGTTTTGGCCATGTCTAGCCCAACCCCACATAATTACCACCCAAATACCCATTAGTGTTTCTCACTATCTTAATTTCCTTTTTCAAGAAAAATTAAAGTAAGGAAATGCAACCCACATTTGCAACTATGAGTTTTCAACATAAAATTAAGAGGAAACACTAAAATCATACTAATTGAGTAAATCTAAGATCAAATACAAAATACCCAACCCAAATCAACCCCAATCATTCACATACCCCTAGCAAAGAATTTAGCTGCTCATGTAAGTAAAGTAAGATATTGCATTCAACAGCAATTCAATATCCATTCACAAACTTAAGTAAAACAAATTCAAGCAAGGTCTGAGCTCAAATGGAGTTTTCTACCTTCTCAATGAAGAAGATGAGTCTTTCTCTTTCTACTTCTCTCTACATTCAATACAAGCCAAAGCAATAGAATAATCAATACTTTTTAGAAGGGAATGTTCAGTTCCTTTATAAGATGTACAAAAATAGGGTATAGATCTGCTCCTCCTTTTTCGTGCATTATGTTTTTCGCCCTTGCCGACGCGTGTCACTTGTGATTCACTAGCGGTTCACCATTGCAAGTTCGTGAAACACTGATCAGTCCTAGCTGAAGGACAGTGAGATTTTGTGTGCTTCGGCGCTGGCACCGGTGGTTCACCTATGCTGATCCGTGGATTCATGGTCGGTCACAACTAATGGCAGTAAGTTCTTTAGAATTTAGGGGTTGGAACTAGAGGTTCACCGATGCTAATTTGTGATTTATTGGTCTCTATCCTTCCTCAACACAGTAGATGACTGTGGTTAACTAGCGTTGCGGCAATGCCCTTCGGTGGAGTGTCGGTCCTCAATTAAGCTTTTTGCTCAATTTTATTCTTTTCTCCATTCAAGTTAAGTACCTGCAAATATCAAGGAGAAAAGGCATAAAATCCACCTAATTGACTTGAAAACTAAGCAAAAACTCATGTTTAAGAGCCTAGTGAGTTGGTAAATTACCAACTCATCATGTTTACCCAGAGAGATATTAACTTAAGGCAGTGGAGGTGGATGGAGCTGCTCAAAGACTATGATATTACCATTTTATATCATCCGGGTAAGACAAAATATGGTGGCTGATGCTTTGAGAAGAAAATATGAGAGTATGGGTAGTCTGGCTTGTTTGGAGGCCGCAAAGTGTTCGTTAGCTATAGAGGTCCAAACTCTTGTTAACAGTTTCATGAGACTTAAATTGTTTGAATATTCCATAGTATTGGCTTGCTTGGAGGAAAGGTTGTCCTTTCTAGAGCAGATTAAGGCTACAGAGTTCGATGATGCCAAGTTAAGCAAGATCTGTGACAAAGTCTTAGGGAGAGAAGCAAGGAGGCAATGATCAATAATGACGGTGTCCTGAGGATTAAGTGGAATGTATGTGTTCTTCGTGTTGATGATCTAATTAAGATTATCCTATTTGAGGATCATAGTTTGAAATACTCTATATATCCTGGTGCCACCAAGATGTAGTGTGACCTGAAAAAGTACTATTTGTGGGGGAGAATAAAGCGTGATATTATGGAGTTTGTTGTCCAATGTTTAAATTATCATTCGGTGAAGCATGACCACCAGATGACGAAAGGAACACTTTAGAGAATTCCCATTCCTAAATGAAAGTAGGAGAGGATAGCTGTGGACTTTGTAGTTGGCCTTCCAAAAAGTGTAAGCAAATTTAACTCTGTATGGGTGATTATGGGTAGGTTGACTAAGTCTGCACATTTTATACTGGTTCAAGTGACATATAATAAAGAGAATATAGCCATATTTTACGTTATAGAGGTTGCTCGATTGCACAGGGTCCCTATTTCTATTATTTTATATAGATGTACGCAGTTCACATCTAAATTTAGAAGAACCTTGCAGGCTGAGTTGGGTGGTAGTCTCAATTTGAATACAACATTTCATCCTTAAATTGATGGGCACTCTAAGCTAGTGATTCAAGTCTTGGAGGATATGCTTCAAGCTTGTGTGATAGATTTTGGTGGTCATTGGGATCAATTTTTACCATTGGATGAGCTTGCTTAAAATAATAGCTACCACTTTAGCATTGATATGGCCCTATTTGAGGTGTTATACAAAAGAAGATGTTTTTTTTGGTAAACAGACCTAACCCAAGGCTTTCACCTTTTGTGGTGGTCAGGGGCTGAGCAACACCGCCAAGCCTTAACATAAATAAACAACAAAAAATATGCACAAGGAGGGGGACATAAACCTTACCTCCGATACTCTGGTGGTTCATAGGTCGGCCATCCTACTAAGAATAGCCCACTCATCCCCAATACTGGAAAGAAGACCTAGAAACTAAGCACCTAAGGAGAGAGGACTCCTTAAAACATAAAGAAACTAGGAAAGAAGATGTAGATCTTGGTTTGATGCCTTTGAGGTAAGACCATGGATACTGACCTGTTGAATGAATACTTAAAAAAAATTTATATTGATTCATGAGAAGCTCTTGACAACCCAAAATAAGTAGAAATAATATGCAGATCGAAGGGTTTGAGATATGGAGTTCATGGTGAGAGAGAAAGTTTTTCTCAAGGTTTCACCCATGAAGAGTACAATGAGGTTTAGAAAGCAAGGGAAGATTATTCCAAGGTATATTAGTCCGTTTGAGGTCCTTAGACGTATGGGGGAGGTGTCCTATGAATTGGCTTTACCTCCAGGCTTGTTCAGAGTTCACCTGGTATATCTTGTTTCTATATTGAAGAAGTATCACGGTGATGGTACCTATATCATTTGCCAGGATTCAATCTTATTTGATGCAAATCTGTCTCATGAAGAGGACCATATGGCTATATTAGAAGGGAGGTCACAAGTTGAGATTCAAGGAGATTGTGTTTGTGAAGATCTAGTGGAAGAACAATCCAGTAAAGGAGGTTACTTAGGAGACCGAATCATACATGTGTAGAAAGTATCCTCAACTTATTGCTGAGTTAGTTATTTCTTCCCCCCCTGCTTCTTTCCTTGTCCATTTGGGGACAAATGGTGGTGGTTTAATTGGTATCTGATGTAATGATCCATTTAGTTGTTATGGTGTGGTTAGGCCTTGGGACCCTTGTTAGAGTCCCCTTAGTGAAATGAGCTAATGAAACTCAAGGATGGGGAGGTTTAAAACTGATATTGTCTTGCGATGTCTTGGTGAAATGGAAAAGTGTTCAGTTTTATAGAGCTACTGTTAATACACTGCTCCAGCGGTGGCATTTTTGCTACAGCTAGACCGCCTTAACAGTCGGAGTGCCACCATAACTATGGTTGGAGAGTTGCCAAGTTTGCTATAGCGAGGTATTGGTCGCCGTAGTGGGTCTGCTACAGTGAATACTCGAGGCAGAATGCCTATATAAGGAAATTATTTTGAGATTTTCACTTGATTATTCTAAGGCACGAACTTCAAGAGCTAAGAAGCGATTTTTCCAGGGGTAGGGCATGGCTTCACCTCAAGGCAAGTTTTCTTCATAAATCTATGTAACTATACATCCTCTAACTCCCTAGAATCTGTTGGAGGTCATTAGTGGTGGAATGATGATTATAACCCTAGAACCATGAAAGTTAGGGTAAGTTGAATAGGCGTTGATAGTTATTGATGTTTAGGCTTTTAAGTTTTTAATTAATGCATTCTAGGATGGAATTGATTGTCATAGTTCATAATGATGATAATTTGAGACCTATAAAATCATAAATATGAGACCTTTAACATAGAAACTAATTTTAGGGCGATTAAAGGAGTAGAAACTCCATGCATTGGGGTGATATGGTCATTATGACACTAGAGTATGATAACTTATATTGTGGGTGATGAATAGAACCTTGATAATGGGTAGAATTGAGTGGGTTTAAATTCTCAAGATAATTATTTGAAGAGTAGGTAAGTAAATACTCTTGTATTGTTTATTTTTGGATTTTGATTGTTCCGAGCCATTGAGAAACGGAAAACCTCCTGCAGAGAAGCTTGCGTATTCAAATTCTTCGATTGAGGTAGGTTACGATTTATTTGGAGTTACACTTGGATTAGTCTATCGTATGTATTGTGACTTACTATTCATGCATAATTTGTCTTTGTACATAGTTTATGATTGATATGTGTGACTTGGTCATGCTTTATGAAATAGGTTGTGAACTGTTTAGGTCTATGAACATGATTTGTGATTTTGATGCCCACTCGTGATAATCAATATGAACTTATGATTGTTTTCTTGTGTGATGAAACAATAGGGAGCATACTAAGATGTTCTGATGATGATTGATTAATACACCATTACTCTGATTTGAGAAGCTCGTGTTAAAAATGAGTATCTGGATGAGAAAATATGATATTAGTGGCTCGAGTCCAAGGGGAGCATCCAGACAAAAAGATGAGTGGGAGCGGATACCATGCCGGTATGGTTCATGGATTTCTAGAGTTTCCTATAGGTCATAAGTGGATGGGGAAACATAAGACCCTCTGGCATGTATGTATAGATGAGTGACAAATGTGTGAGCTAAAATGGATTGGCTGTTGCTAGTTTAATCTTAGAATTACTTATTTAGCATAAATCTATTATTTTCTCTAAATTATAATTGAATATCTATAATTGCAAGTATGTATTGTGTTTACTTATCCTATTGTTGCTTGAAAAAGAGGAATAAGATATGGGTGAGAAAACAATTATGGGTATTTGGGTTTTGATTGTGGGGGATTGAGCTAGAGATAACCAATACTCATTTTCATACACCCATTAAAGAATTGAGGCTAGAGATAGCTTAATTCTGACCCAAGTCATAGTGGTTGAAGTGTATGGGACCTTGGAGTTTGAGAAAATACGAGGCAAAGAGGCGCCCAATTGGTTGAGAAACATCGGGTGCCGCTTTGTCCACGATTATTATGTTTGTAAGTAATGCTTTGAGTTGCTAGTTAAACCCAATCCTATCAGTTCCCTGTCAATAGCACACCCCTAGTATTTGCTCATATTGTTACTTCGAAGTTGGTTGCCCTATTTTGTTGTTAAGTTTGAATTCAAAGTGTGATCTTACAATCCCCCAATATTTACTTCCCTAGTTTTGATTCAATGATGCTAGTTGATTCAACTTGATAGAAGACTTTTGTTTCCATCAATCTTTATTCCCTATGGATTCGACCCCGACTTACGAGTAAATTATATTCTGACGATCGTGTACACTCTCTCCTAGCGAGAAGTGGATTTGAACGTCATCAATTTTTGTGCTGTTGTCGGGGAATAAGATTTGATAAACCTTAGTTGTTTGTTGATTTTAATTAATTAAGCATCTTATGCATTTTTGGCTGGTAGTTGTTAGTTGTGGCTGGTTGAGAGTGTGGAGATAAGCCCCTTTTCAGGGCCATTCCACAACTCCGAGGTGACCTCTTATGATGACTCTTTCCAATTAGTGAATGAAATATGGAAAAGGGAAGAGAAAAATGAGGTCGTACTAATAGTAATCATGAAGCAAATTGAGTTGCTGGAAGCACGTATGATAGGTTTTTATTCGAGGTGCTAACAGGTCAACAAGGACTATTGGTATGATTGTAATAAGAATCAAGGTTGTAGTTGTGATTGTATAGGTGAGACGAGTAGCTAGGAACATGATAAATCATCATACTAACGAATTGAAAGAATGCTTGAAGTTGTGTTGGAATGAATTGTTCCCACCGATTCGGGGATTCAGGAGCTAAAGGGTGATCTTCTAGACCTTACACAAACTGTGAAGGAGAATAAAGTGTCAATCGAACACCTAGAGGAAAGAATGATTCTTTTGACATCCCCAGTAGAAGCGGGGGAAAGTAGGAAGACTAAGAGCTAGTTAAGGAATGTGTCTCCCCAATTCCAAATAGGATTGATCAAGAAGATATGTAATGGGATGTTGAGGAGACTTTCTTCAAAAAAATACTAGAAGTCTTCCAATTGAATATTGATGATAAGGGAAGAGAAGGGTTGGAAGAGGTGTGTCATGCTATCAAAGATTTGGGGTCCTACTCTTTCCAACCTAATAAGCTTGATCTTGACCTGAAGAATCGAACAACTCCACTATTGCAACCATCAACCATTGCGCTACTGGTCTTAGAACTCAAATGTTTACCTTCCCATTTGAAGTATCCCTATCTTTTGTCTAATAAGACATTACCGGTGATCATCTTTGCTAACCTAAATGAACAACAAGTGGAGGCACTATTGGAAGTCTTGAGGAAGCATACTCGAGTAATAGGGTGGACTATCACCGACATAGTTGGCATACCCCCGGGCATTTGCATTCATAAAGTCAATCTTTAGGATGATTGCATGCCTACTGTAGAGCATCAGAGGCGTTTGAATCCACCAATGAAGGAAGTGGTAAAAGAGAAGATTATTAAATGGTTGGATACAGGAGTTGTATACCTGATAGCCGACTGTAGTTAGGTGAGTCCGGTTCAGTGTGTGCCCAAGAAAGGAGGAATCACTGTGATAACCGAATGAGAAAGACGAGTTGATAGCAACAAGGCCTATTACTGAATGAAGGGTGTGTTTAGATTATCAGAAGCTGAATTTATGGACTAAAAAGGATCACTTCCCCATCCTGTTTATTGACCAAATGTTAGATCGACTAGCCGGGAAAAAATACTATTGTTTTTTTGGATGGAAACTCAAGATACAATTAGATTTCAATTGCTCCAGAAAATCAAGAAAATACCACATTTACATGCCCTTATGGAACATTTGCATTCAAAAGGATACCTTTGTGCTTTGCAATGCCCCTGCCACTTTTCATAGATGCATGATGTCCATTTTCTCAAACATGGAGGAAGACACTATGAAGGTATTCATGGACAACTTCTCCGTGGTGGGGTACTTTTTCAATGATTTCTTGACTCATTTGACTGATGTTCTCAAGAGATGTGAAGAAACGAACTTGGTACTTAATTGGGAGAAGAGTCTTTTTATGGTAAAAGAAGGTATTATGCTCTGGCACAAAATTTTTGAGAAGGGGATAGAGGTAAACAAAGAAAATATTGATTCCATAGGTCATCAACCTCCTCCAAAGACTGTGAAGGGTATTTGGAGCTTTTTGGAGCATTCGAGCTTGTATCGCTGCTTTATTAAATACTTTTCTAAGGTAGCTCATCCTATGTTCTGGTTGTTGGAAAAATATGCAAAATTTCATATTGACAAGGCTTGTATGAGGGATTTCATTGAGTTGAAAGAGAAGCTTATATCATCTCCACTCATCACCGCACCAGATTGGTCAAAACCCTTCAAATTGATGTGTGGTGCCAGTGGTGTGGCGTTGGGAGAAGTCCTTGGAAAAAAGAAAGAAAGAATTTTTCACCCCATATACTACGCCAGCAAAGCACTGAATGATGCGCAAACAAATTACGCGGTGACTGAACAAGAGCTGCTCGCAGTAGTGTTTGCATTTGAAAAATTCCGAGCATACTTGTTCTGGACTAAGGTGGTGGTGCACACAGACCATGCTGCCCTTAGATATCTGATGAACAAAAAAGATGCTAAGCCAAGGCTCATCAGGTGGGTACTTTTTCTCCAAGAATTCAATTTTGAAGTTAAGGAGGAGAATCAAATGGCTGTCCATCTTTCTCGTTTAGAGATAAATGGTAAGCCGGGTGTAAATTAGGTGATTGATAATGTTTTCCCTAATGAATGCATTTTGGTTGCTTCTCATGATCTCAACCCTTGGTTTGGTGGACTTTGCAAATTTTACTTGGCTAGCAACATCATGCCCGATGGACTCAATTTTCACCAAAAGAAAAAGTTTATGCATGACATTTGTAATTTATGTTGGGACGACCCATTCCTCTTCCGTACATGTGCTGATGGCGTCATTCGCCAATGTATCTCAAAAGTTCAGATGATACCATCCTTAAAGCCTGTCATTCTTCCCCTGGGGGGGTTGGGTAATTATGGGACTGTGAGGACAATAGTGGAAGCTCTACAATGTGGGTTTTATTGGCCCACTCTCTATAACAATACTTATGACTTTGTCATGAACTGTGACCAATGCCAACGTTCAAGGGTTATCTCCCAGCGAGATGAACTTCCTTTGACTCCAATTCTTGAGGTGGAGCTATTTGATATGTGGGGGATTACTTTATTGGGCCCTTTATGAGCTCTTATGGGAATACTTACATCTTGATAGCAGTAGATTATGTGTCTAAGTGGGTAGAAGCAGTGGCATTGCTCAACAATGAGGGATGAAGTGTGACCGCTTTCCTATAGAAGTATATTTCTCAAGATTTGGCACTCATAGAGCTATTATCAGTGATGGAGGTTCCCACTTTTGCAACCAATTATTTAGTGCTTTGCTTTCGAAGTACAGTGTGAAACATAAGGTTGCTACCCCTTATCATCCTCAGACGAGTGGTCAGGCAGAAGTGTCCAACCATGAATTCTATCTTTACTAAAATAGTCAATGTAAATAGAATGGATTGGGCCAAAAAACTAGACGACGCCTTGTGGGTGTATCAAATAGCCTACAGAACTCCCGTTGGAATGTCACCTTACTAGCTAGTTTTTGTCAAGGCTTGCCACATACCTGTAGAGTTAGAGCATAAGGCCATGTGGTCCTTGAAGAGTTTGAACCTTGACTTGAGAAAAGTCGTTCATGAAGGCTTATGAAAATGCTGCCATATACAAGGCCCTAATGAAGCACTACCATGATCATAAAATTTTGCACAGGGAATTTACTCTGGAAGATCAAGTGCTATTATTCAACTCTAGGTTGCAGTTGTTCGGGGGGAAGCTTAAATTCAAGTGGTCAAGTCCATTTAAGGTGTCCCATGTATTTGAAAATGGAGATGTGGAGCTCGAAGGAGATGATGGGCTGAGGTTTAAAGTGAATGGCCAGCGAGTTATAAAGTACTTGGGAGTGTTGAAAGAAATCAACATGGTTAAGGTTACATACATGGATGAGCTGTAGTAGAAAGAGCACCCTTGTCAAGCCACGATGTTAAATAAGGCACATCTTGGGAGGCGACCCAAGTTTTTTTTGGTGCTTTGATGTTTTTGTTGTTTTTTGTTTTGAAGGTTGATTGGATAAGGAACTAGGTAAAAGAAAAATAGGGCAAGCACTACATAAGACCTGTGAAATGTAGGTGCTCATGCACAAGATGCAGCCTAGGCGCAAAAAGGGTCCAGAAAGTTGGAAGAAAAGGAAGGCTTCTGCGGCTCACCTATGAAATGTAGGTTCCAACTCGCGAAATGCAGGTCTAGAATTGCTCAGAGCCAAAACACCTAGAAGAAATCTAGAAAATGGAAGGTGAGGTGCGACCCACTTGCGAAATACAGGTGGCTATTCGCAAAATGCAGGTCAAGCACAACTCACAAGCAAAAAACTGGGCAAAATGTACTCACTTTCGTTAGGAACTACATTTCATAGGTGACCACCTACAGGCACAAGTACAGCGTAGGCTCAGGTATAAAAGTTTACTTAATTGTTGACTAACATGTTGACCTAATCCGACCCATGGCCAATCCAAAGCCTTTTCAACTTCCCATCACCTCCATTTTCCTCATTTTTTTACTTTTCTTCTCTTCCCCATAACCTCTCAATCAATAAACCCATAACCTCTCACCTTTCCCATTAAACCCATTTACTTCACCTCTTAAACCCACTAATCCACTCACTCCCCATCTATCTATAAAACTCATCCACTTTCTCCATTTCTCTTCATCATCTCTCAACCCTCTCTCTCATTACATAAAAGTTCACGTTTTTTGGGGGTTGCTCATTGTTGAGCAAAAGCTCTAAGTTCTCAACCTCTTGATTCTCTCTCCTCACTTGGTATGTATGCTTATCATTCTTCATTTTTCATGATTCTTGGTGATTGTAGAAACAAAGAACACATGCTAATATCTACATTTCTCTTAACCCATGTTCCGCAGTCCCCATCATATGTTCTTACTACCTTTGTAATGTTGATTGTTATGGGTATTATGAGGGAGGTGAAAATTGCGAAATGTGAGTTTTGTTGTTCATTTTGGTTGATCTGCTATAAGGGCTCTATGTTTTAAAATTTAGTTGGGGGTGAAGTCTGAGTAACCCATGTGCTTGAAATGCGCGATTTTTTTGATGATAGATAGATTAACTTCTTTCTTAAGGAAAATCATCATTTTTATTCTTTTGAGCTACATATAATTTCCAATATGAGATGTATATGTATTGAGAGAATTAAGTTGCTATATGCTGTAAGGTTGGCACTCAACATTTCCCAATGATAGACTGGGTAACACCCATCTTAAGGGAAGGCGTTCAGTGGTCCAAATAGTCTTTTTGGTTGGTTAGTTGATTGATAGACTTTTAGAGGAAGTTTGAGTACCCATTAGATGGAAAAAATTAAGATTGAAAATTTGATGTGGTTACTGCCGGCAAATTACAAATTGTGGATCCCAATCTGCGAGATGCGGGATGAAGTGTGGTAAAGATTTTGACCTTCAGGTCACTGTCTCTAAACTATGTTTTAACCTATGGTTCATGGATCGGCTCCTGAAAAATGCAGGTGAAATGCAGGCTCTAGAAAGCTGCTAGCTTACTTTCTGTTGCAGACCTGCGAATCGCGGTTGCCACTTGCAAAACACAGGTGCAAATGCAGATGCTACCAGTTGCTGATTTTGATGTTTTATTTTGTTTGTTATCCATTCTTTTAATTTCTTTTCCGTAGCTTAGCATAATTTCACCTTTAATTTTCATTTATTAGAAAATACAAAAATAGCTACTTTATGGAGCTAACATTGTCTTGCAAAATCATGTCCACCTCTAGACGACAAGTTAAAGGGAAAGCCCCGATGATTGATGCCACATCTCAGGGAACGGAGGCCGATGAGGCTAAGAGAATCAGTCAACTTCTCTTTGGGCTCAATAAGATGAAGACTTATTATGTCTTCTTTAAGGAGAAATGACCCATCACTGCAGAGGCCCGATTTGAGGTTGACTCCTTCAAATAAACTTCCTAGATATTTATGACCGATTCCAAATTCGTGATTGGGATCCATTCATGATGCCCTTGGACCCTTACTTTTCCGAGTTGGTAAGGGAGTTTATGCCTATTATAGGGCACGGTAGGATATCTTAAAGCATAAAGGTCGAGTGGATATGATGATATGCTTACCATCCGTGCTAGTACGGGGACAAGAAGTTCACATCACCCTAGAAGAAATCAACTCTATTTATTGCGCTGATCTTGTGCGTACACGTCTTGAGTTCAAAAGGAAACTGGCTGACAAAGATAATCAGTTTGAATGCATGGACGACACTATTGCTTTGGGTCAACCATAGTTTGCAGTATTGAAAGGAAATATTCATCACCATGATCTCAAATTCGAAGCGCGAATGTTGATTGATCTGGTATGCGCCCATATCATTCCCTTCAAAAACACAACACATGTTCTCATTAAGGTCACAATCTAGGTAGCATGCAACATGGATCGCAGACACATCAATGTGGGGGAGATTATCGCACAACAATTCAAAAGAAAGGCAAGTCAAAAGGCAACCTTTATACCTTATCCCGTTCTTATCAGTCTGCTTTGCCTTTGGGCCAACTGCCCTCTGTTCTAGCCAGTGGATAGAACAGAGAGAGTTAAGGGAGTGATTACTTTGGCCACCAAGAAAGAGAAGGATGCCCCAGTTTCGAAGCGTTACAAGATAACTATGGAACCAAATACTCCTCCACCTTCATGGTCCTTAGAAAATGCATCAATTTCACCACAAGCCTCCTGACCAATCCCCCAACCAGCAAAAGGCCTCCTGAAATGGCACAAATGGCCCGTGCTCACAATGCTCAATTGGTGAAATTGGCAAAGGCCATCCCCCTTATGGTTCAACAAGCCATTCGAAAGGCCATGAAACCAGTAGTTAACAAATTAGGATGCCTTCGTGCTAAAGTGGATGTCCTTGAAAATGAAGTGGCTTCCTTGAGAGAAGAAGTGAACAGGCACAAGGAATTGCTATCACCTAAAGGTATTGACTTGAACATCTCGACAGCCGATAATGCACAACCAGAAGACAACAAAAGTCCACCATATGATTGGTGGGTGGGATATGATAGCCCATCTGAGGTGTGGTCGGATGAAGAAGTGTACCACAGTAAACCACACCGCCTAGGATGTAGATTGTTTATCAGGCCACTACTCCGGGTGCCCCATATTGGAAGCCTTATGTATACTCTTATCATGAGAGTAGGACTCGTCCGAATCGATGGGTAGCTCCTACACAAGGCCAGGCACTCGAGCTTCTACCCGATCCATTGATTCCTCCCGCATTAGAGACTACTTCATGGATCTTTGATGAGACCACCTACTCATGGATCTCGCGCTCGCCTTATTGAATGGTTCATGGAGCTTTCTTTCTCTTTCTGTTCTTGAGTTGTACATCGGAGGCAATGTAGGTTGTTAGTTGGGGGTGTTTTATCTTATGATCGGCTTGTGTCGGCTATTTATTGCTCTTGGCGGCCCTTGTTGGGCTTGTGTTGCATAAATTTTTTCTTTTGACTTGTTAGCTGCATTGATGTATTCATTTTAAATTGACAAATGTTTCATGACCCATGTATTAATGATCGTCTTTGTTTATAGTAGTTTATAAATAAACTCCAAGGGTTTTCTTTATACAATGATTCTTTTTCAAGGAGCGATTTCCTTTCCTTTTCTTTTGTTGTTGAACCGGGTGAAAATTTCTATTATAGATTGAGAGGCGACTTTCTTAAGGAAAAATTCCAGGTTTAGTATCTTGTTGAGTCATTTGTTCCACTTGCTTTTGAGTGGTATCACCAAAATATTTTTTAGTAGCATTGCAAATGGATGTGGAGAAAAAAAGGGGCATTGGAATTTAAAAATTGAGCACTCTTTTGTCATGAGTTTCACATTCCTTGTTTGTCTTGATGATTCACATGATAAACTATCTAAAGTCATACTCTTGGTATGGTTGTGAAATTGTGTGAATTTCTTGGAGTGTGATGTCTTGTGTGATGAGGTATTTTGCTTAATTCTCATGTGTTCATGATTTTATAGAACTTGCCCTAGGTGTGACTCAATGTGACATCCTAGTTGTGGCTGCACATATAACATTATCTTACGCTTTCCTTGAATAGTCACTTCACCAAAATGACCTCCTTGAACATATGTCTTTGCTAGACAATATTTGATCCTTTGACCCTTTTCTTGGAAAACCACAGTACAAGCCTATTACCCATTTGTAATCCCTCTTTTGGCACCTATCCTCCTTAGTGCTAAGGTCGAAAGATTGAAAAATGAGGCTTAAAGCCCAAAATTTGGAGAGAGATAAAGAAAAGATGAGGGAAAAGCCTAAGCTTGGGGATTTTAAAAAAATAGGGAAGAATTTGTGAATTTGAATGTGAGATAGCATCAATTATTGAAGAAATGAATGATTGGGTGGTTGAGAAACCATTAAACATTAGAAGAAAAAGAATAGTTGAAAGGTGCTACCTCATACTTAGATGAGGCTACAGGGTGCTATAAAGGTGACTCTTGATACAAAATTGAAGATGTTGATCAAGGAGAGATAAGGTGGGATGATCTCAATAGTGAAATGGGGTATACAAAAGTGTTCACAAAAGGGCACTAAGGAGGTTCTAGTCACTACAACTAAAAATTCATCTTACCTTTACCCCTAGCCTTCATTATGACCCCTAAGTCCTAAATAATTTTGAGTGTAGCAACTCTACATTAGTAGTGAGTTACATGAAGGACAAAACTATTGATCAATTTGCATGCACTTGAATTTATTTATGCGAGTGAGTGTATTTATGTTATCTTATAATCCCTATGCATGAAATGCATGAAAAATTAAATGGGATTCACTCTTTGTGTGTGTGGCATCACTTCTTTGGAGTACATGCTTAAATGAGTTTCAAAGTGGAAGATGTGATCGAGATAAGTGTGCAGTGAACTTCATGGCAAGATTTGAATATGAATTTTCAATGACTTAAGATGCTATGTGCGCTTGTTTTGATTATCCATGCCCCCTTTGTTTTGAATGAAAGAAACACGAATGAAAGAAACACTTCAGAATCATCCCCACCGCTTGTGGTTACCTCTGAAGCATTGCAAAATTGTTGAGTCTTTTCTTTTCACTAAGCCGGTGTGCGATTTTAGGGTTGTCTTAGTCCTAGTGGTCCCTTGTGCACAACTCATATGGTGTGACATGATTAATTCAATTTTTCAGATGAGAAGAAATACCTTGATTGAGGAAAAGCGATGGTTCAAGTTTGGGGGTTTGATGAGTTGGTAATTTACCAACTCATTAGGTTTTTAAACATGAGCTTTTTCTTAGTTTTCAAGTCATTTATGAAGGTTTTATGCCCTTTCTCTTTGATTTTTGTAGGTATTAAATTTAAGTAGATAAATCAAAGAAATTGAACAAAAAGCATGGTGATAAAAAAAAGAGGACCTGCGCTTCCCAAGATGGCATCTGTGAAACGCAGGCCAAACGCAGGAACACACTGGTGTGAGGTTGAAAGAGCACCTATGAAACGTAGGTGCAAATGCAGAACCATGTTAGGATTCTCTGGCCCAGAGCTTCAAGCAACTTGTGCCTCGCATATGGGCACCTGCGAAATGCAGGTGCCGTGCAAGTAAGGTTGTGCTTAAAGGGGTAAAATCATTCAGCTCTCGCACAAGGACATTTTGAGTGCTTTTTAGGAAAAAATGGGCACACATGCACAAGAAAAGAGGAACAACCTTACCTTATGTTTGTACACCTTTTATAAAGAATAGAATATTCCATTTTATGGTATTATTTTTTTTGAATTGAATATCAGAGAGAGAAATGAGATCTTTTCCCTTCATCTGCTTAATCTTCTTAAGGTAAACCTCCATTGAAAAACAAATTGAGCTTGAAGTTTCTTCTTAATGACGAATGATATTGATTCATTTATTGGTATAATCTTTTGTTCTTCATCTATGAGTAGCTAAACATCTTGCAAGGAGTGTGTGGATGATATGGGATAAAATGGATTGGGTATTGCTAGTTTAATCTTAGAATTACTTGTTTAGCATGCGTCTATTATTTTCTCTGAATTATAATTGAAATTTCTATAATTTCAAGTATGGGTTGTGTTTACTTATCCTATTGTTGCTTCAAAAAGAGGAATAGGATATGAATGAGAAAATAATGGTGGGTATTTGGGTTTTGATTGTATGAAATTGGGCTAGAGATAGACAATACCCTTTTTCATACACCCATTAAAGAATTGAGGCTAGATATAGCTTAATTCTTACCCAAGTCGTAGTGGTTGAAGTGTATGGGACCTTGGGGTTTGAGAAAATCTGAGTCAAAAAGGCACCCAATTAGTTGAGAAACATTGGGTGCCGCCTTGTCGATGACTATTTATGTTTCTAAGTAATTCTTTATGTTTCTAGTTAACGACAATCCTATATATTCCCCATCAATATCATACCCCTAGTATTCGCTTATACTGTTACTTCGAAGTTGGTTGCCCTATTTTGCTGTTAAGTTTAAATTCAAAGTGTGATCTTACAATCCCCCAATATTTACTTTTCTAGTTTTGATACAATGATGCTATTTAATTCAACTTGATAGATGACTTTTGTTGCTATCAATCTTTATTCCCTGTGGATTCGACCCCGACTCACAAGTTGGATAAATTATATTGCGACGACTGTGTACACTCTCTTCTAACGAGGAGTAGATTTGGACATTGTCATAGAGTTTGTTTGTAAACCTTATAGGAAAAGGGATCTATCCACTACTGAGGATAGAAATATACTATTTAGTCATACTTTATACAGATGAAATTTACATACACTTCACCATTAGCCGATGATCTTAGAAAATAGACATTAAGGATGGTTGAGTAATCTTAGAGTTATCCAAAAGATACTCAACGAAATGATATTAATCTGCAACTAGTAACTCAAAAAAATAAATAAGTATAACAATTTGATAACTCAATCGTATTGTGAAGTTACTAAGTCCCTGGACTTATTACCTCATCTGAACGAAACAAACACTCTAAACGCTTGTAAAAATTATTTATGTTTTCATAGTACATAGTGTAAACAACAAGTTCAAAGATCAATTATTTTATTTTGAATAGTTGTAATAAGAATTTAAATTAGACAGTCAATCTTACAAGTCTCTATGGGTACAATATCTGAACTTCACCGTCCTATAGTACTTGACGATCGCATGCACTTACTCTTGCATTTGGATGCATCAATATCTCAATTACAATTCAAAAAAGGGAAAATTTCCTATATATATATATAGGAAATTAGGCTCATATTCATCAAACATAATAGTATTTTCTAATTTTTCAAACATAGCAACATTTTTGTAACAAAACTATACAAATTTAATAAAAACATAATAGCTGAACGAAGCTCTGTTTTTTGGGTATATTATGATAGATTTCTGGATTGGGGGATGATTTTAATGGTGAATAAGAAGGAAAAATAGAGGTTCTAAAATGATGGTTTTAGGGACATTTTTCGACAATTCACAACAGTGTTTTGCCGATAGACAGTGGTAATACTTAAATCCTATTTTTGAGTGTTTCGAGTGGTGCTACGGTGCTCTTTTTTGCATCTAACTCTCTATTGATGCTTCTTTTTCACAATGCATATAGTGAAATGCATTCCTAAAATACCCCAAGAAAACTCAATGAAGATGCTCTCCTCGAAGTCAAATTGCTTAAAGTTCAAGAGGGATGGGATATACAAAGTTCATACACAAAAAAATAAATATGTATAAATTCTATATGCGACATGTATATAACTGTATAAATTATGTATAAAATTCATATATGGTATCTGCATAGATTCCTTATTAAGTTCATGTAAGATGTTTGTAATGATTTATATATGAATTCTTATATATATTAAGGCTACATATAGAGAAAGTGATGTGACACCTCTCTATTGATGTGACACCTCTTTGTGACTAGCAATTGCATTTTCTTTATCTTCTTTTTTGGAACTTTTCTCCTTTATTGCATTTTTTTAAATTAATTTCTCATTTCCGACTAAATGAATTATCAATAAAAAAAACTCACTAAATATAGAAGTCAAACTTAATAGAATCCAATTAATTCTAATTAGCCCATGTAACATCTCTTTAATTATAATTAAATGTTAATTAATACACCTAATACTCATTCAATTATAATTATCCAAATATACGTAATAAGTTTTTTTTCAAAGTTATGTTACTAATTCTTTTGGAAGTCATCAGAAATACTAAAGAAAATGTAGTCCATTGTATAACATTTTTTCTTTTTCCATTCCATAAGTTTTTTTCTCAATTCTTTCCTATATTATTTTGCTCATTTTTAATATGGAACTTTTCCACAAGAAGTTTCTTTTCTATTTCATTTCATTTTTCTCAAAAGATGGTGCTTATGCCACAATTATTAATTATATATATAAACTTGTGCATAATTTTTTTATTTTTAGGAAGTGGGGGATAATGAAATATGATTCTAATTTGTGAGAAATATTCATCAAATTTGGAAGTTTGAAGATTATCCTCTCATATTTATGCTTTTTACAAAATTTTGTTACTATATTTGTTTATTGGAAAACTTGTGTTATAATGTATATTTATATTATATTTTTTTAATAATATTTAAATATTAAGTTTTAAAATAATCAAATATTTTTAGATGATAAGTTTTTAATAATTTTTTCTTTTCTAAGGTTAAAATTCTCGCATTTAAAATTTTAGGGCACAATTATATTAATTTCATAATGGATTTCATTTATTTTTCATTATTCATATGTGTGTGTGTGTCTATATATATATATATATATATATATATATAGGTAAGATTTGTCACGCCCCCGCCTTGGGGGGGTATGATCGACACCAAGGCTCCTACTAGGACTCGGATGTTAGGATCGCCGAGCCAAGCAACTTTTTGGCGCCGCCTGGCTCTAACTCTTATTTATGGAATCAACGGGCTATATAAAGGCTTTAAATACAGCCCCCGGCCGGGTAGGCCTATAGCCAAATTGCATAAACTACAACACCAATCAACTTTCATCAACATAAGGGAATCCCATGTGGCCGACAAGGCTACTCATGTCAGTTTAATTACTTCAATCAAAAGAACAGGAGCTAATCAAGTATGTGACCGAAGGTGTCACACAACCGACAAGGCCCCCACACGACTATCATAAACAAGCGCTAAGACATATACACGACCTCACACGAATGGGTAGTATAACTATCCATAGGAATGATGTCGCAGTTCTCAAGAGTACGATAAGATGGTTGGGACAAATTCCGACCTACCCATACCGTACAACAAAAGAAAAGAAATAAGCTTGCCTAGCTGTCTAGCTCCTGATGACAGAGCCGAAGCGACTCTATTAGTCAAGAGAATCACGCGAGGGATCGGCTCTCGTTCATGAGTTCCGCAGTAAGGGAATGCGGCCGTCAAACGGCGCGCATACCGTACCGAGTATGTGCAAATCTGAACATAACTGAATATAAGCAATAATACCGTAGTTCTCAATAGCGTAGTAGCTAAAACCGTCCGGCCAAGTGGATTCGAAATAAGTTTATCTCGTAGATCAAGGTAAGATAGAAGCATACTGCTGACGTGGCGCTCCCCTATCTATGCTTTCACAAATTACATTTATATACACATATAAACACATACAAGGACCTATACCAGCCTCTTATAAGCCGGAAGGTGCCAACCACACACAATCTATATACCTGCCCGGTCAAACCATCAAAAAGTAACTACCCACTCGCCTACTAACTACGAGTTATCTCTACGCCCGGTGCAGCCTTGCCTTCCGCCTCGACTATAATCAGATCCCGAGTCCGGGAGGACTCTGTAAATCGTAAACCGTAATTCCATTCCGTATATGCATTCCGTAATCCGCTCCTCGGCACAAGCGCCGGCTGTGGCTAAGCTATAATGCTATGCTGATCAGCCTGCTATGGGTAATCTGCATCCCATCTTTGGCTCTATCACTGATTTCATGCCACTCCTTGAGTGATAACTGCCCTCTAGCGGGGGAGTCGATTGGCGCCTATTAACCTTGGGCGGCGAGACTTAAGGGTGCCCTCATAGCACAAATGTGTCTCAACAAACAATAATCATACGTATAGCAAGCATGTTCAACTAAAAATACTATCCATGTTTTGATGTTCTATTTTGAATCTCTTTTCTACATTAAACCGATTCTATTACCGAGCTAACCGTAGACCGAAATAATATCTCGGCTCTTGGTACCGATTTAATGACTTTTATTATGAATATAGCATAATAACATAAAACATGCTTGCTGGATTCATACCGGACTCAATACCAACTTCGGATTTTCTTTAGAATTCACTCTATTTGCTATACTAGTGATTACTAACTTGCCAAAGTGAAATCGTGCTTTATTATACCTTCGTTTCGATTTCCTACAATTGGCGTAATTCCGGTCAATATTCTCGCTATTTCTCCCAATCGCATCCATATATATATATATATATATAGTATATATATATATATACTAATACGGACTAAATACATTAATATTCGAGAGAAAATATCACTTTTAATATATATATAGCCTAAACTTTGGCTTATCGAAAACGGTGAAAACTCGCTATTTCTAAAGTGTAGAAGGGATAAATTCTTACTTTAGGGCTAGAGTATATTGGATACTAATTTGAGCAATTCCACTTACCTTAGCTCTAAGAGCACGATGATTCGCCGGTCGAATTTTACGAATCTAAATTCGTAGAAATGCTCCTGTCGCTAATACCTCACTACCCAAGGTTATACCGAGTTTGGACGTGTATAACAAACGCAATCGGGAAGGAATTTCTCAAAATCCTCATTCCCCTCTCGCTTTCCTTCGCTCTCTTCCGAAATTATAAGAGCTTATCACTTAAACCGGTTGGTTCTTTTGTACTTGGGGGCTGCACTCCTCACCTCCGTGGCACGTTGGCCATTGCGGGGTGAGCCGTGACACGCGGGCTATCACGTAGGTGAGCCTCCGTGACACTCGCCATCGCGAGGTGGTTCGCGGCCCTCCTCTCGCGATGGTTCGACGTGTCGCTATCCGCCTTTTCCCTGCCCTTCACCAACATGTATGGCATTTAAAACTCTTAACCAACACGCGAATAGGCTATTAAATGTTAAGAATTTACGGGTGTAACATCCTCCCTTAAGAACATTCGTCCTCGAATGTAAATTTCTACTATAGGAATCTCAACTTACTGGACTAACTTTGAAAAATTTTGGCAGATTTTCCCCGTAATATGGACTATCTCAAAACCCGAAATGCGAAAAGTCCAATACTGTGCACTCACACAATACCATAGTATTCATCACGTAAAAGACTAGAGTCGACTATCTCATTTATACATATAATATAAGGCATTTCATATGATAACAATACTAACATGCCTCTTGGATCGACTAGGATTGAAACAAGTGAGGATATCTTGATTTTCATATCTTCCTCTCGCTTCCCAAGTCATCTCTTCTGCCTATTACGCTACGCACCTTGACAAACAATATCTTTAGTTTTTAATCTACAAATCTGTCTTGCCTAGTATGGCCACCGGAACCTCTTCGTAGGCCAATCCCCTTCCGTAACCGGACATCCTCGACTAGGACAACTCTTGAGGGGGTCTCCCCGCGTGTACTTTTTAGCATAGATACATGGAAAACCTGATGAACGGATTCCCTAACTCAGGAGGACCAACTTCGCACGCCACTGGGCCTACTCTCCGTCGAAACTGATAAGTGCCCAACGAATCTCAGATCGAGCTTACCTTTCTTACCGAATCTCATCACCCCTTTCATTGGAGATACTTTAAAAAAAAATACCCAGTCATTCACATTAAATTCCCGGGTTTCGCGCCGCACACGCATATGATTTCTCGGTGCGCCTCTAAGCGCGCGTAGGCGTTCTCTTATAAGATTTACCTTCTCCTCCGACCGTTGAAAAATATCTCGCCGCACCGGCTGCTTCTACTCTCCTACTTTCAAACCAGCCAATCGGAAGGATTCACATTTCGCCATACAATGCTCTCAGTGGCGCTATCCGGGATAGCCGAGTGGTAACTATTGTTATAAGAAATTCACCGCCGTAAATGCTCATCCCAGCACCTCCAAAGTCTAACACACACGCCCGTAACATATCCTCGAGCGTCAGCCAGTGCGTTCGCCCCGCCCATCTTCCGAGGGCGGAATATTGTGCTCAAATTAATCTCGCGTTTCCAGACCTCTCTCAAACGACCGCCAAAATCTAGCCGTAAATTGTGTTCCTCTGTCATAAATGATCGATACTGGAACACCATGTAATCTAAATACTTCTTCCGATATACTTCGGCGTAATCTTTGGCAGAGAAAGTAGCTTAATGCGGTGAAATGGGCTAATTTCACAATTTGTCAACAATTACCCAAATCAAATCATGTCTATGCCTCGGTACGGTAATCTCGCTACAAAGTCCATGTTTACTCAGCCTTCCCACTTCCAAAGAGAGGCACAGCTCTATGTCCCGAGTCAGCTGCTTCTCGGTGTTCCTTTACTTGCCGGCGCTAGGGACACTGGCTACAAATTCTACTATTTCCTCTTCATACCTGCCAATTAATAGATTTATTATTTGATATCGTGGTACATTTTTGTTGCGCTCTGGTGAGAGAATAGTGCTTAATGTACCTCACTGGCAATTTGCTGGCGGCTTCTTGAAATATCTCGGAATACAAAGGCGCCTTACATCGCAAACATCTCATCTCGCTACCCAAAATTCGGCGCTTTTCCTTGCCGAGCTCGTCTTTAGGTTGAACCAGTCAGATCTTCATACCGCCATTCCTTTACCTCCACAACTAATGACGACACGCGGTGTTCTCGGGCTCACGCTCTATTGTCCTCTCGTTTCTACTATAACAACAACTAAACTGGCTAACCGGTGCATTTCTCCGCCACCCGCCGCTTGGGCCTGGGGCATGCCAACCCCATAGATTTGCGCCGAGGGCATCTTCTACTACGTTTGGCCCTTCCTGATGATACAAAATGTTCATATCATATCTTTAAATAAATCCAACCAGCCGACGCCGCCGCAAATTCAACTCCCTCTGAGCGAAGATATACCGTAGGCTCTAATGGTCGGGCAAAATATCCACATGGATGCCATACAAGTAATGTCTCTATATCTTTAGGGTGTGAAATACCGCCAGTCGTCATAGGATAATTCTTTTCGTGTTTCTCGCTGTCCGGAAGTATAAGCAATTACCTTTCCCATGCCGTATCAACACACACCCTAACCCAACGCCCGATGTAAGCCGCAATACACCGCATAACCCTCTCGTACCTTCCGAAATGCTAACATCAAGCGAGGTTAATCAGTTTTAATTCTTGGAAACTTCAAGCCATGCCTCTCGTCTATTGAAACATTACTCGCTTCAAGCCGCCTTAGTCGAGGTGCCACTACGGGTGGGGAATCCTTCAACAAATCTTCTACAGTACCCTTCTAAACCTGCAAAATCAAGGGATTTCAATTCGGAGTAGTAGGTCTGTGGCCATGTTGTGATCGCTTCTATTTTCTCGCGTGTCTACCGTATACCAACATCTCGACACAATATGCCCTAAGAGAGTTACCGAAACAAATGTAATTCACATTTCCGAGTAACTTGGCATACAAATCGACATACTAGCTTATTATGCCGGGAGAAACCATGTGCCCACGCAGATAGCTAGAGCTTATTCGGCCTTCGCCACATGCTAAGGCTACTTATTGCCGATAACCCGAACGATCGTTCGCACACCATGTGCTCAGATTCGAATGTGAGGATCTTGATAATGATCCCGATCTCTAATAATCTCGCCGAATAACCTTGAATAATCGAATAGCCGGGGTTGAATGACCAATGCCGCAAAGAGTCTAATGATGCTCTAAATTTCCTAATTCTATTATCCGTAGCTCATGCATAATCGTGGAGTTGTGGTTGTAGAGCCGTGCTTAGTCCGATTTACTCTCAAGCGATCCGTCCTGGATCTTCATAGGGAACCTACAGCATCTCCTTGTCTTAGTAAACACCGTACTAGCAGAGTACTGCTCACCTCTACGCCTGTTCGTATCCACTCTGGATTTATACCGATCCGGGAAATTTCTGGCCTTATGAGCCATTCTCAGAAAGACTCGGCCCTTCGTTTAGCTCGGACTGAATGTCTTGGCGAGAACTAGTCAAGTACTAGTCCGTCACGCACTACCGATGTGACTCCATTCTCTTTGGGGTACCCACGGGTTTGTTTGACTGTGACGCGCCGGTCAATTTAAGGGTGATCCACATAATAACCGCTAGGTTGACTAAGGCCGAATTCTCACCTACAAGGTCGAATGATGTACGACTACTCAATATACCGAAAAATTTTGTTAAGCGCGCACCTCTCAAGTATTCCTATTCGGCTCCTATTTCGGTTCCGGCACATGCGATAATGTTACCGATCTTTAGAGGATGCTTCCCCGCTAATACTGGCGCTGGTCGTTAGGACAAGATAACTATGCCCGCATCATCAACCACATGACGGTGCTACACTCCTGCGGAGCTTCTGCTCAGATCCGCAACAAGTATGTGGGTACATTAACTCAATAAACTAGGAGTTGAGAAAGTTTCTATGGCTTGCTATTACGTGAATAACACCTAACCCGCCCCCTTTTTGCATGGTGGGGTCCTACAAAGAGACTCATATATGGAATCAACAACTACGCATAATACATACCGGAATTTTTTGTAGTAATACTTAATCCCCGATATACTTCACGGAATTTCATATATTGTACGTGATTACACGCTTTCTACATTCTACTGATACCTCCCGCCCCCTCTCGCACCGCTTTATTAGATTTTCGTCCCATTCGGAAGCAACAAAACACATGTACTTTAGCTATGATCTGGGCTGCTTGAAATTTGGCCAATGTTACAATGCCAGGTCAACATCCGAACCTTGTGGCTTACTTGTCATTATATATTAAAGGCTCGGGTGACTGCCATCGGGCTTGGATTCTGGTGCCGTACTAGATTAAAGTTCTGGCCTGGCACCCTCTTACCTCTTCCTTAGATGCACGTACGCAATATTCTAAACGGCTACCCATCGCTTCTTAACTGCCATTCCGAAGTTTAGTCCTGATACACGATGTTTCTATCAACTGAGGCTGCATTCCGATTTCCTCAAAATTTGGTATTCAGGCTTTTCCCCATTCGCTTGCCGAGCTCGGGGTTCAAGGTACTCGCTTTACATTGTCAATAAGGTTATCGTCAAGTTCAAATTTATACTTCTTCTCGACTTGCGCCACCCATCTCGATTCATAAGGACTTCCCTACCTTCCGATATCCCAACCGAATTCATGATTATCATCTTGGTGTATACCTCGCCATTGTTAGTGTGTTATGGTGGGACTTAGCCTTTCTTTCTCGCAACAAAACTTAAACATGGAACTGCACTAAATTCGAAGAGACGGAGGTGGGAATCTTGCATTTCCTCTCTTTCTCACATCTAACCGATAATCTAATATTATCTCGCCATCTTAATTAGATCCTATATATTTAATAAATAAATCAACTCATTTATATGCTATGCTTCTGATCTTCCTACTATGAAGTTATCGATATACGGAACGCGTATCGATAAAGATATCACACTAGGAGGCCCCCATATCTCCTCTCGCCGCCGTAGTTACCCCTCAGACCAGTTGGTGCTCCTCTCCCCACGCTATATCTAATCTTCCGCTTCGTGATAGAACAGGCTGATTTGATCTCTTGTATTTGTATCCAAAGAGTATGATAAGAGTTTATCACTTCAAAACCGAATCAAAGCTTTTATAATTAGTTGCACCTCACCTCCGTGGCACATTGGCCATCGTGAAGGGCGGTAGCCGTGACATGCCGCTATCGCGAGGTGAGCCTCCGTGACACTCGGGCCATCGCGGAGGTGGTCTCGCGCCTCCTCTGCGGGCGGTTCGACGTGTCGCTATCCGGCCTTTTCCCTAGCCCTTCACCAGCATGTATGGCATTCAAAAATCTTAACCAACATGCCAATAGGTCATCTAAATGTTAAGAATTTACTAGGTGTACAGGTTTTCTACATGCTCTCAAAACAAATGACATATTTAAAAAACTATAATTATTTTTTCATCTCAAAATAATTGATATAAATAAAAAGAAAAAAATCTTTAAAACTCCACTTCCTCACACTTGCTATAAATCCTTTAATTTTGATAACATTGTGTTTTCTATAATAAGAGTAGATCTTTTGGATGGTATGCACCCTCCACCTTCAACTTGTAGATTATAGGTTGAAGTTACCAAACGAAAAAAGTGAGAGAGCTATTGAGAAGAGGTAAATAAATAAAATTTTATTTTCTTTAAATCCTGACACTTTCGCATGATTATGACTATGTATCTCTTAAAGTTTATTTTATTTAACTTTTTAATAATTCATAGAGAACCCGATAAATTTATTATAGTTGTAGGATAAATTAATCTACAAAAATAATTTTTGAAATTTTCAATAAAATGATTGAAGAAGAAAGGAGAATTTAATTTATTACTCAATAGAAAGTACAACAACTTCGATATTTAAAAAGGGTACAATATGACAAAGAAAAGGGAAAAAGAAAAACACAACATATATAAATATATATATATATATATATATTATCCTCGTTTCCACATGTGCAATTGTAGCTTGCAATACAAACTGAGGAGGGGTTTTTGGGGTTATTCACCTCGGCTAATCACACCCTTGTCCCTACTGTAGCACGTGTGTCGCCCGTGGCATAAGGGGAATGATGAATTAACGTCATCCTCACCTTCCTCCTGTGCTTATCACGGCAAATGCTTAGGTTTCAAACTCAACGATGACAATCTACATGAGGGTTTACGCCAAGGCGGGACTTAACCCAACACATTCCTTTTGATAATATCTAAATTTTCAGCAATAAGGAGATAGAGTTTTGAGCTAATAGATAGAGCTATAGGCAATTTCGATTGGATAATGTGAGTTTTGAGAAGACAGATAGAGCTATAGGCAATTCGACTGATAATGCAACATGGGCACATGAATATTGTATACAAGCTCCCTCATTTTTAAAATCATTCTCCTATGGACCTAACAATTTCAAGAGATGATATAAAGACAAAAACAACATTCAAATTCTTCAATGGTGATCTACCATGATCATTTCTTACCAATAGTTGTTGAATAAAACAAGTGAATCATTCTAATAAGATGAAAAGATGTATGGATGAAATTGAAGTTACCGTAAAGCATCTTAGAAAGTTGAATGAGAATGAGTTTAAAGGTGTAGCATCTGAATCAGCAGTAAGGAAGCGAGCTCAATGAAGTAAAATAACAAGCACATAGCTATTTCGATGGATTCAAGCAGTCAGGAAAAATAGGCCATTCATCAACTGGAGAAGTGGATTCTGATTGAGGAAAGCATCTTTCAACAAAAATCTAGAGCAAATTGGATAAAATTAGGTGATGGTAATAACAAATATTTTTCTATTAGCCATGAAGGAAAGGAAGAAGAGAAAACAAAATTTGGTGTTGAGGCTTTGTCGAGGAAAAATTTCTACTCCGGTGAGAGAGGGTATACATGAGGAGATTATTACATTTATAAAAGATTGATGGGAAAGGTGTGGATGCAAAGCATTTTTAGTGAATAGAGAGGTGAAGAGAAGAGGTCATGTTCTAACACATGATCAACAAATCCAAGGCGTGCCTCTATTGAAGACAAAGAAATCAAAGATGCCCTATTCTCTACTGGTGATGACAAGGCCTCAAGTGTTGATGGATATAATGATATGTTCTTTAAGAAGGCTTGGCCCATAGTTCAATATGAAATAATTGATGCAATTCAACTTTTCTTTGCCACAGGGAGACTCTACAAAGTTATAAATTGTACAATACTTACTCTTGTTCCTAAAGTAGCAAATCCAACTACAATTAAGGAATATAGACCCATTACTTGCTACACAATTTTATATAAGATCATAGGAAAAATACTAGCAAAGTGTGTTCCAAGGAGTAATGGCCACATTAACTAATAATGCTCAGATGGATTTATTCCGTGCGTAAGGGTGGCTGACAACATCATTTTAGCACATGAGCTAGTTAAATCTTATATAAGAAGGCATATCTCATGTAGGTTTATGATTAAGGTGGATATTTAAAAAGCATGACACTATAGACTGAAATTATTTGAAGCAAAGTCTCGAAAGGTCTTGGTTTTCCACAATGTCCATGTCATGTAATGGAATGTGTTACTACATTCAATTACTCTATTGTTATTAATGGAGAATCATCACCACCTTTTGATGCTGCTAGAGGCTTGAGACAAGGAGACCCAATGACTCCCTTTCCTATTTGTAATAGTTATGGAGTATCTGAGCAACAAGCCAATACACTTAAGATTCCAGGTTGTTCAATTACCATCTGAGATGTTCCAAACTTATCATTATTCACTCATTTTGCAGATGAACTTTTCCTATTTGCTAGGAGTGATGTAGTATCCATCTCTTTGATTAATAAAAAGTTTGGTATTTTCACATCTCGCTTCCTCGATTGGCTGCAAATCTTGGGGCAAGAGTGCGTTATATTTTGGTGAGTGACAAAAATAGATCCACATCACATCCTTGAAGTGTTGAGTTATGTCAAAGGTGATCTACCTTTTAAATACTGGGAGTACTCTAGCATATAGAAAGTTGAAAATTCTGGAGTAGCAACCTCTAATCAACAAAATCACAGCCGTAGTCCCTCTTTGGACAACAAAAAAGCTATCCTATGCCGGAAGATTGCGCTTGGTGAAATCGATTTTGTTTGGTATTCAATCTTACTGACACAGCTATTTGTTCTCCTGCAGTTGCAATGAAAGCTATTGAGGGCTACCGTAGAAGTTTCCCAAATGGTCTCGACACTCATCATTACAAGGAAGGCCTTGGTTTCTGAGTAGAATTTACTTGCCCAAGTCACTGGGACCTAAAACATGATAAATATGAAGATTTGAAATAAAGCGGCTATCATTAAAACATGTTAGGATATAGAAAATAAGAAGGATTTACTATGGATAAAATGGATGTACCATACATGTGACGAACCCGACTTATAGCTATTCAAAGAGTTCCGTCAAGCTAGTTGGATGGTTAGAAAATATTAAACTCTAGACCTCAATTTCTGAGGAATGTACAAGGGAAAATTCAGTATGCCGAAGCCTACAAGTGTAATTTATACAATGCTACGAGGGGATATGCCTAGAGTTCCATGGAAGAGCTTGGTGTTTATGAACCAAGAAAGACCAAAAGCGTTGTTTATAATGTGGTTGTAGCTTCAAAAAAGATTATTGACAAGGGATATATTAAGCGCTGGGGGTTGGTAAGGGAGACAAAATATGTATTATGCTCAACCGATATGGGAGAGTAGGAACCATCTCGTTTGCCGAATGTAGTTTTGCAAGGTCACTTGGGGAAAATCGATCACTTGGCTAGATTTAGACTGCCTATTTCTTTAACATGGGGAGCAGGTGTTTCGTTGCTTGGGTTTCGCCGATAAAGGGAAGTTACAACTGCCTAAGTCATGAAGATGATGTATGCTGAATATATTCATGTAGTGTGGATTGATAGAAATGCTAGAATATTTACTTCCCAAATGCATATCCTCGTATGGATATAGCCGTGAAGTAGTATATACATGTCATATTAGAGCTGATAGATCCCTATCCTGCTATCTCCATCATCTCGAGATTTCCGTAGGAGTTTTTCTTTTGTTTCTCTCGGCTTACTAGGACCATGGATGCTTGCATTGAGATGAGGCAAGTCGAGTTATAGTCAGGCTGGTTTGTATTTCTTCACTTTGGTATCAATATAATTATTAGTTACCAAAAAAAATATCTATATTTATTTAATAAAAAGGAGTTATATATGCATAATTTAAAATATATTAAATTGTAGATCCTTTAAAATTTAATTTTTTTTAAATATTTGGGTGGACTAAAATTTGGAATAGTAATTAACGTCACTTGAGCCGCAACAATAAATCGTAGTTATATTTTTTAAAAAGGAAATTATAATTAATAATTAAAAAAACAAAAAAAACATGTAATTTAATTAAAATTAAAAATTTTATATTTTAAGAAAAAAAGTTTAAAGAAAAAAAATAAGTAAATTTGAAAAAGGTCTTTGAAATTATAAAAAAATAAAATCCTATGAAGAAATTCTTGTCAAGAATAACTCTTCACAAAAATATTAGAGTTTCTTCATTAATTATTGAATATGACTTTTATAATAATTAAAAAAATCTGTAAGCAAGAAGATAAAGATAACAAATTATAATTATATTACTTATAAAGTGATATTTGGAATAATTTATTTTAAATATAATACATAAATTATCAAAATAATAACAAAAATCAATAAACAAAAGAGAACTAATTTTTTGAAAATTTTCATAAAACTTAGTAAAGGAAGAATGAATTTGACTTGGTTATTAGAAAAAGACAGTAACTTTTAAATTTTTTGGAGAAACTAAATATAAGTGAGTACGATTAAAAAAAGATAAGCAAAAGTAAGGAAAAGAAAAGAAAACGAAGATGAGAAACCACAAATAATATTGGAATGAATGTAAGAAAGGGGTAGGATCAAATGAGAGAAAATTATAAAGATGGGAAACAATAAGAATAAAGATAAGCAAATAAATGATAAATGGACAAAAAAAAAGGTAATATAATTATTTAAAGTAAAAAAAAAAGGAATTAGGATTTAGGTATGAGAATATAATTTGATGAAAACCTTCTTTGTTTGTATTCTTCTTTGTTAAATTTTAAAAAATTTAATTTGTTATTAAATTAAAGATATTTATAATAGAACCTTTGATAATAATTAAGATGAAGGGATCAAAATTATGTATTTATAATCATTTCCTTTCACTCAATAAAAAATTTATAGAATTTAAGAAAAGAAATGGACTAAATTTTTTACTTAACCATTTATTAGTGTCACGAATTCGAGCATGACCCCGCATCGAGACACAGTGACCTAGAGCCAGGCCAATAACCCCAAGCTAACCATGGCACATGCTAAGAAATTCAAGAGTATAACTAAGTCGGAAATTTTAAATTGTAACATGAATAAGTGGAAGTAAAAAGTATCTCAAAATAACATAAATGGAGTGAACACTCGTGCAAAATAAATATCTACATATCGCTCGAAAGCCTCTAGAACATTTGATGAGCTGATGGGAAAACACTCCCAACTAGCTCATAAAGTCTCGAAACTAAAATAACATACAAAATATAAACCGAAAGAATTTCCTTGAAAGACGCAGGGACTCACTAAGATCGATTACCTGCCCGAGATGAGAGCATGACTAACGCGGAGCCGAGTCCGATCACTTGACTCCGTACAGAAATGATACAACATAGAGTATGCAATCAATACTTGAAATGTACCGAAAGTAAGGTAATTAAAGAGGACACAAATACATTAAAGTTCATGAGAGTAGAATATTTTAAGAAAATCATGAAGTAATAATCATAATTAAAACATGGGGGCTCAAGGTTTTCAAAACTATTCATAATTTGATCATAATCGTAATCATAAGAGAAAACATGTAAAACATAACTTGAGCCAAAGTATCATAATCATAATCATTCCTAAAACATAAGAAACAATGGGAGTGACTCTTGCCATAACCGATAATCATGATAGGCATACATAATACCCCCGACTCTCTCGCCAAGTGCAGTCATCCCAAGTCTTGTCGGGGAAAATAACGATAATATGATGTGATTACTAAAGAGACCCCATAGGGTTAACATGAATATCAACCTATGATGACACACGTACTCGAGATTTGGGGTTTGCCTCAACTGGGCCTACCTGCTAGAAACTACTCCTAAAGATATGCACATGGCTCATAATGAATATGGTGAAATCGTACATGAAATTCATGAGCTATTTTAAATCGTAATAATCATAAATATTCTTGTAATACGTGAACTAGCAATGAAATAAGAGCCCGTGAGTCGCTATAATCATAATTTTGATAATCATGAAAAGTTATACATACTTGAAGTTCATAAATTCATGTAGAGTTCTTGTAGGGAAATAATGTATTATACATCATAAAACATAAATTGTGGCTTGGAGGAATTTTAATCATAAGAGGATCGTAAAATCTCATAAAGAGGAATTTAGCCCAAAAAGTTTATAATCATACTTATAACATGAGGGGCCATACTCTATCAAAATTAAGAGGGAACATAAAACCCTATCATGGAAATCGAAATTCTTATCAATTCGGGCTATACCCATAAGAAAATCATGGAGGAATTTCATAACCCAACATAAACCATAGAATTTCAAAATAGGGCTTGGAGAATGGGTGATCATAAATTTGCTTGATGAAGGGGCATATGGGTGAAATAAACCATTAGTGAATAAGACCATATACCTAAAATTTTGGCAATCACCAACTAGCCTGAAACCCGAATTGCACTTGGAGAATTTGAGTGAAAACTTAGAAATCCTTGAGAGATTTTGAGAGACTTTGATCTTCTAATTAGAGTGTTAGGAGGAGAATGAAGATACTAGGGTTGATAATAAATTCTAAAACACCATTTCTCAAAATTAAAACGACAGTTTAGGACTTAGGAGCTTAAAATTATAAAAATGCCTCTTAATGATTTCGCAGAAAATCCCTCGCCGCGCCACCACGATTTGTATCCTTCCGCTGTCAAATCGGCCTTATTCCCCCACTATCTGATTCTTTCCACGGATGCCTACTACGACTCGTAATTACCTACTACGGGTCGTATAAGAACCGTATGACCAGCACTGAAATCAAAGATTATGCTATGACTCGACCACAAGTTATGTTCTTTCACCATACCATGGTGTGGATCAGTGGTTAGAGGATGAGCCTCTAAACCTTTCTATGGAAATAAACCATGGGTCATACCTCGAGATGATGGGTTGTTAAACACATCTATTTCTATTGCATCCAACTCCCAACTTCTCTACTTCAATCACTGGCAAACCACAACTTGTTGTTTCCTATAATGAGTTTATTAAGCACTCATGCTATCCATCATAGTGGCACACCGTAAATGTACCACAACTACTACAATGGTCCATTACATCACCTATGAGTCATACCTTGGCTCATTGACAAGACCTGCCATCCGTAAATCCACCACGACCGGCCCTCGCGCCCGTTACTCCGCATCATGACTCGTACAACAAGTCGTCTTGAGAAGATTTTAAATTTTTTCGCTCGATCATATTTTAAATCCCGAATCTAGTTTTAGAACTTTTTGGTGTTACATTATCTACCCTTTGGTAACATTAGTCCTCGAATATTGGCTAAACATACAACAAAGGTAGGGAAAAAGTTGCAACCTCAATCGAAACAATAGGTTGAAAACTCAATGAGTGACCAATTCTACATGAAACACATAACGATTTGGAATTATGAAACATACATACATGCTAAAACATGAAAGGAACTTAAAGACATAAACTTGACATGAAACAGATAGAGTATTAGGGAGGGAATTTATACTCCTAAGATGGAACAAAATTGAAGGGAAGATGCAGTATCTAGCCATCATATCTACTCTTCACCTCCTATGTAAATCCTCTCAACCAAACGATTTCCAATAAGACCTTCACCGAGGCTACTTACTTATTTTCAACTTACGAACCCGACGATTAAGGATATCAATTAGAACCTCCTCATAAGTAAAGCTATCCTTCACCTGGGCCTACCAGAACAACCAAGACTAGATCACCTATGCATATCTTCAATAAGGATACATGAAACACTAGATGACCGGCTAGCCTACCGCGTAGCTCAAACTCAGGCTACCTTGCCAACACATCTCATAATCCTGTATGGACCAACATAATGGGGACTAAGTTTCCCTTCTTTCTCGAATCTCATAACTACATTCATGGGAGCATACCTTCTTAAATAGCTACACCAACAACAACCTCAAGATCTCTCCTCCTCACATTTTACATAGGATTTATATGGACTCTAAGTTGTTTTCAGCCTTTCTCTAATCAATTTGAACTTCCATGGCCTCTAAATTGAATGTAGCCTACCAAGGTAGCCTCACCTACCAACCACCAAATAGGTGGTCTACACCTCCGCTCATGTAGAGAGACTCAAACGAGCCATCTCTAATACCGGAGTGGTAATTTATTGTAGAAAAATCAATTAGAGGCAAGTGGTCATCCCATCCACCCTTAGAATCAATCACACACACTCTCAACATAATCCTCAAGAGTCTCGAATGGTTCCAAGCCACCACCATCTATTTGTGAAAAAGCCGTGCTAAGATTCACCGGTATCAAAACCTTCGAAACGATCTCCAAAACTCGGGAAGGTCAACTAAGCACCCCCTATCCAATATGATGGAAAATGGAACCCCGTGCAACTGAACCAACTTCGAGTGTACAATCTAGCTAAATCCTTGATCGAATTCGTGGTTTTCACTGTGTAAGAAATGTGTCGCTTTGGTCAACCTATATACCACTACCCATATGGAGTCGTGACTGCGGCCGCAGTATGAGGAAATCTCCGTAATGAAGTCCATGTTGATATCTTCCCACTTCCAAGTGGGGATACTAATGTCTTGTAGCATACCCTGTGCTCCCACTCTCCACCTTCACTTGCTGACTGATTGAACACTTAGCCACAAACTCCGGTATGTCCTTCTTCATGCCATTCCACTAATAGAATTTTTGAAGGTCAAAGTACATCTTGGTGGCACTCCTGATGAATATAATATCGAGAACCACACACTCAACACGCTCTCTCTCAAGTCATCAACCCCGAAACATAAACAAACTTCTTCTATCGAAGTGACACCATCTCCCTCGGGAGAAGATCTCCACCTTCGATTCTCGTATCGCTACTTCAACTTCACTAAGATTGGGTTCTCATCTTTCCTATCCTTGGCCTCGGGCCATCAATGAAGACTTCGATCTATTTAAACAATGACACACCATCTGCCGAAATAACAAGGCGAACCCCTAAATGAGCTAAAGCTTAAGTGAACATCCTTCACCAACTCCTTCCTCCCATCCTCAATGGGACACACTATCCATGAACAATCTACTAAGGGCATCCACTCACTAGATTGGTCATGCCTTGCCTAGATGGTAAAGAACATTCATGTCATAATCTTTGAGGAGCTCTAGCCACCTCCTTGTTGCAAATTCAAGTCCTTCGCATAAACATACCGAAGGCTCTTGTGATCGATGAATACATCCACATGCACCCTATATAAATAATGCCCCCAAATCTTTAAGGAAAAATACTACCGCCGCTAACTTGAGGTCATGAGTCGGATAGTTCTTCTCATGGGTCTAAAGCCGCCTAGAAGAATATACAATCTCTTTACCATGTTATAACACCAATACATACCTGGGGGCGACACGCGACACATTATAATACACTAAAATCCATCTACCTAGGGTAGAGTCAAAATTGGGGCTGAAGTGAGCGAAGCTTTTCAACTCAAAAGCTTCTACAAGCATCGGACTACTGAAACTTAGTCTTCTTCTCTGGCTCAACTTGGTCAACCGTGCTTACTGGGATGAAAAAGCCCTCTACAAATCTCCTGCCAGCTAGCTAAACCCAAAAAGCTCCTAATATCCATCTGATCGATAGGCTAGGCCAATTCCTTATTGCCTTTATGTTTTGAGAGTCCACTTGCACCTCACTAGACACTACATGAATTCCAAGAATGCACCGAGAAGTCTAGCTAGAACCGCACTTGCTGTAATCTTAGCAACAATTGGCAAGCCTAAGAGTCTACAATACAACCCTCAAATGAACATGCAGAGCGAGGAGTATATGAGAATATCATCTATGAAGACAATCACAGACATGTCTAAATATTTCTTGAACACCCTATTCAATACCATAAAAGCTATAGGCATTCATTAGTCCAAAAGACATAAGTACCAACCTACGTGTGACCATACCGAGTCTCGCTGCTCCGGAATGTCACTCTCCCTAACTCGAGCCGGTGATAGCTAAATCTGAGCTCTATCTTAGAAAAGCACTTAGCACCCCAAGCCGAGGTCAAACAAGTTGTTAATCCTGGGATGGGCTACTTATTTTTGATTGTGACTCGTTTCAAATGCCGATAATCACGCATTTTAAGTGAACCATCCTTTTTCTAACCAAAGAGAATCGGTGCACCCTAAGCAGAGACTTACTAGGCCCGATAAACCACTTGTCTAGAGGTCTTTCAACTCGGCTTCTTTTCAACTCCTTTTTGCTCGGCCGATCCATTTTATAAGGAGGAAGAGGTATGGACTATGTATCGTACAAGGTCGTAAGCATCAAAGACACGTGAGTGGACTCCCCGGTAGATCATGTGGAAACACCTTTGGATACTACATACAAACTGTAACCAATCTAGAGAGTCAGGTCTCGCACGCTGAGTCCTAAATCAACCGTGATAGACATAGCCTTGGAGATAATCTTTTAGGCCTTAAGGTGGAAACCAAATAATTCTGGTGCAATAACCGAACTACCCTTCCACTAGGAGTAGTTCACCGGGAACTGAGCTTTACCGTACAAATTCTACAATTGACTGAGGCATAACATGCATGTAACCAATCCATACCAAATATGACATCGAAATCGGGCCATGTATAACTCTACTAGGCCGACCGAGGTGACTCTCTTCAAGGACTCGTGGATAGGGAAATTCTATGTATACCCGCGAGCTGGCAATTATCTACCCGATTGAGTAGAGATTGAGAAGGGTTCGGATAGGTTTGGACTCCATATCGAAATAGACTGCAATATAGGAGTCATGAAGATAATATGGCATGATCAAAGGCAATGCATAATATCAAGATGGAATACTGTAACATGCTCGCAACTACATCAAGTGAAGTCTCTTGCTCCTGATGAAATGAGAGTGCATAGAACCTGCCGTAGCACCGACCGCTAGCCGCCTTAGTAGAAGCACTCCCCGATGGAAAGGACGTGCTATTGGAGCTGCCGAACCGGTGGCTGAGCATGGCCTTCTAATGTCACTCATTCCTATCCAAATGACACTTCACGCAAAGGGGCCTGTGATTTCCCACATCCGGGCAAAACATCTAATACACCAGCACTCTCCTATGTGGTTCTTACCATTTCCTTCATACGAGGAAAGTGCGCCCACCCGCGTGTTCCTCGTCTCTCAGAGCCCGACACCCTTCTCCTCTCGATCACCCTAAGGTTCGATGGAACATCGACGATAACGGCGCTAGGGTCGAGGACCCGGTGAGACTGTATGCTCACCATCGTAATCCGCCGTGAAAACCCAAAGCTCCCTATCCCGGCCCTCTTGGCCTCTCTCTCCTTCCTCCTTCATCTCGTCAGCCCAATTTGCCGGGCATATATGACCAGCCGGGAGATTTCTATGTCATTGATCAATATGGCGATCCTGCACCTCGACCAAGAAGCCCGCCATTTCGCTTCACGAACCTCAAGCCATGGGCCTCTTTGATTGGTTACCATCTCCAAATGCATACTTGACAACCGGGTAAACTCCAAAGCATACTCTTGGATGGTCATATTGTTTTTCCTCAAGTTGATGAACTCGCCACTTTTGCCCCCTCAACTCCCTGTAGTGGAAGAACCTCGCCTAAGAAAGCGGTCATATACTCATCCCAACCCATGGGAACTACTCTCCTCGCTATCCTTCTACCGACAACCATATATGAGAAACGCTTCAACCGGAGCACAAAGCAATACGCTCTTCCTCTCCCCGTCACCTCCATAATTTGGGTGGTCTTCTACACCTCCTCAAGGAATCCCATGGTCCTCATCCACCTCGACTCCGAGAAACTCAAGTGGGTTCATCCCCGAGAAAGGCACTCTAGCCGCCGCTCCATTTCCATTCTAGGAACATGAGCCCCTACTAGTTGATCTCGCAGGTCATTGCCTATGCCAACATCTCGAAAGGCTTCCTAAACTTGGCAATGCAGTAACTTGGTCATGCTTGCCGATACCCATCTCAATTGCCATTACCATGGCCATTCCCGTTTCCGTTTCTCCTACCATCAACTCCGGCATGGAGGCATGATTCTCACATACATAAATATAGAGTTAGAGGAATAGAGAGAGAGTTGAACTCATAGCACGATATAGAATCATGAAAGCAAGGGAAGTTAAACATTTCACAAACTCGTCATAAGTGTGGTGCGCTTCACACCATGAAAAAGGCTCTACATAAGGCAAATGACATCCTAGGACATTTCTCAAAACCTAATGCTCGATACCAAGTTTGTCATTATCCGAGCATGGACCTCGCATTGAGACACGACCTGGGAGCTACGAATGACCCTAAGCTAACCCATGACATGCATAGCACCAGAGCATAACTAAAGCATAAATTTAAAATCATAACATGAATAAGAGGAAGTAAAAAGTATCTCAAAAATAACATAAATGTAGTCAACACTGAAAGCTAAAATATTTACATATTGCCTGAAAAGCCTCTCGAACATCTAATGAATATCAACATGGGACAACACCCCCTACTAACTCGCTAAAGTATGAAACTAAAATAACATACAAAAACAGAAATCAATAGAATGTCCTCGAAAGATGAGAACTCACCAAGACTGGACTAACATAGTTTGATATGGGAGCAGGACTAATAATGCGGCTGAGTCTCTATAGCCTAACTCAGATTTATGAAATGATACAAAGATAATTAATTCAATCACATTGGAATGTAATGAGTATGAAGATACTAAAATTGATAATAAAATATATTAAAGTTCATGAGAGTAGGACATTTTAAGAAAAACATGAAGTAATAATCTACTGAAACATGGGGCCTTTTAGGTTAAACTATCTACAATTCCGATCATAATTCATAATCATAAGAAAAATCTTGTAAAACATAACTTGAGCCCAAGTATCGTAATCATAATCATGCATAAAACACAAGGAATAATCGGAGGACTCGTCATAACTAACACCATTATGATAGAATCACATGATGCTCCAACTATCTCTTACCTGCAAGCGTAGTCGTTTTGGCCTTGTTTGGGCAAATAACGATAATATGATGTGATTACTAAAGACCATAGAGTTAACATGAATATAAACCTATGTTGACATCGTACTGGTGACTTGGTTTGCCTCAACTCGGGGCCTACCGCTACACACTACTCCTAAAGATATGCACATGGTCATAATGAATATGGTCAAATCGCAGCGAGCCTCATGAGCTAGTTGAATCTATAATAATTGAAGGCAAAACATCATTCTTGAAATAGGTGAACTAGCAATGAAATAAGAGCCCGAGTCGGCCGGTAATCATAATTTCGGGAGCACCAAGAAAAGTTATACATACTTCTGAGAAAACTTCTCATATTAAAGTCTATAAATTGCCATGTAGAGTGCTTATAGGAAATAATGTATTATACATCATAAAACATAAATTAGGTCTTGAGTGAATTTCAATCATAAGAGGACGGTAAAATCTCATAAAGAGGAATTTAGCGCTAAGAGTTCATAATCATACTTGTAACATAGCGCCATTATTTCATGAAAATTAGAGGGAACATAAAATTCATCATGAAAATCGGCAAATTCTTATTAATTCAAATATACCCATAAGAGAATCATGGAGAAATTTCATAACCCAACATAAACCCTAGAATTTCAAAAAATATGACTGGGGGAATGGTGATCATAAATTTTCAGAAAGAAGGGGCATGAGGATGAAAGAACTCAGCATTGATAAGCCTACATACTTGGATGTTTGACAATCATCAAATCAGCCTTGAAACCCCACCGCATATAGGGAGGATTGAGGATGAACCCTAGAAACTTTGATGAGGTTTTGAGAGAATTTGATCTTCACTAGAGTGTTAGGAGAATGAAGATGCTAGGTTGATAATACCTCTTAAAACACCCTTTCCCAAGCTTAAAATAATATAATTTCATGACTTAGAGCTTTGGAATACAAAAATGCCCTTAATGATTTCCTGACAGAAGCTCCACTCTTCAAATACTACGAGTCCTACTCTTTCAAACTACAACTCGTGTATCCTCGTTGCCGACCGACACTAGCTGCCCCACTCTCCGACATTCTTTTCCATGGACACCTGGCCACGACTCATGTTCCTACTATGGGTCATACAAGCACCTCGTATGACCAAGCACTGGGAAATCCAAAGATCATGCTGCAATTCCTCGACCATGAGTCGTACCTTCGCACCATGAGTCGTACCGAGGTGATGGTGGGTTACGAACACATTTGTTGTTACCTGTATACAACTCCCAACTTCTCCAGCTTCTAACCATATGTGCAGAACTACCACTCGTTGTTTCCTACCAATTCCAGTAGTACCATTACTCATATTATCCATCTTAGAACTACTCATAAATGTAATACCAATCCTACAACTGTCATGCTACATCGACCTATGAGTCATACCTTGGCTCATCGGGTCTGCACTGCTATCCAAAATCCACCACGACTCGCATCCTATGGCCCATTACCTGCACGACAGTCGCTCGGAGACATTTTTTCAAACTTTTTTATGTTTATGGGTCATATTTCCAATCTCGGAATCTAGTCTTATAAACTTTTGGTTATAATTAGATAAAAATAATTTTTTGAGAAAATATGACTGTATTAGTGGTGTTAATTTTAAATATTTAAAAAAACAAAAAAAATATATTATAAATAAGGATCGCTTGGGCGCGGTAATATTCGCATATAAAGTATGTTATGACTCAAACACGGGCACCCACACTAACCCCGGTGGGTGAATCAACATTTCCTGCAAAAAATTTTCTAACACCAAACATCTTAAAGAAAATAAATCCTGAAATCAAATGAAACAACAAAATTCCAAATATTCCCTAAACCAATTGTCATAACACTTATAGATGTCTAACTACCAATGTGTATGATGAAAACTAAATAACATAACTAAAACCATAATTTGACAAAAGACATCTTGGAAAGAAGAGTGGGACGCAGCTGCCTGTCAGTCATCATTCTAAAAACTCAGGGTTTCTAAAGCGCGAAATGGTGTTAGGTGCTTCGGGTCAAATTTTACACTCGTAAAAGAAGTGTGTGAGTAGCGTTTGTATGAAATACATTATTGGTAGGCATCATCGGCTCATTTTTACATAGTGTAAACACATAAGCATAGAAACAACAATATACGATCAACCCAAATTATAAACTACACACAACAATGCTCATTTCAGACCAAATATAATCAAGTTTCAACTGGCTCCGCCCACTGACAGTGGTTTGGCCAGCAACACAGCAAAGACGCGGTTTTCGCCAGAAGTGAGCTGGTAAGTCCGCCGGTAGGCGGCACGCCTTCGGGTAGTAGAACACTTAGCCGCACCTTCATCATTTCACTAACTCTTTGAAACTCACACATCATCTTACCGCACCTTCATCATTTCACTAACTCTTTGAAACTCACATCATCTTATCTTATTCGTATATACATATGTCACCATTATCGGCACACAAAATTCTACACAACTACATGCAATGAAGAATGAAACATCACAAAGATGGAACAACTCACTATTAGTTCTCATTAAACTATTTAAAACCATCCGATCATCGCAACGCTCACATTTCAGCACAAAATCACATGATCACAAGTTTAGTTTAGTCAAAATTCCAATGCACTACTGCAATTCTAACATTCTGGCAAGATATTAATAATAGAACTAATGGTGACATGTCACACGCTCTTTTTCATATCACTATGAATCATCAATATTAAACATTGATGTTACATTTTTATAAGACATTACATAATAGAACTAATGGTGACATGTCGGGTACACGCTCTTTTCATATCACCATGAACACTCCATCATTAAACATTGATGCACACACATGCGAGGGTCTCATTTCGCCCTAGTCATGACCTACAGAGACTCTAGAAATTCATGTACTACCGACGTGGTATCCGCTCCCACTAATATGCTCGGCCCGCATACTCCCCTTGGGCACGAGCCACTACCAATATTGCTTGCTCTGGATGCTCCCTAGCAAAAGACACTCATCTCAAGATATAGTCATTCAAATTAATATCATAAGAGTTATACTAATAACAAGTCTATTGAGTAACTTTTAGGAAGTCTCATTTTATCTTCCTCCACTTGATGCATCGAATACCCATCTTTATTGTTATGACAACACAAGAACATATAAAATATCTTAGACATAAATCATATTAAATTCACTTTAGGATTACTTCCAAATATGGAAATCATCACAACAACTAATGTCCAAGACCAATCCAACATATTATCACCCCACATGCATATACATGACATTATATAAAGTCTAACTCCTAAGCCATAGCCTACCTCAATTTGAAGGGCTCGAATAGAATTATCTCACTGAACCTTGCCCTTTCCTTAATGCTCAACGCAAAGTCTAAAATAAGTATTTAAATACAATTCAACAATCTACTACCAACACAAGGGTCTTGGAAAATCAACCCACCCCCGTTCGCACTTATTACCACTAGCCACTTTGTTACTCATGGCTTCAATTTCCTACATTTTTCTCAATACCCCCTCCCCTTTTAAAGCAATATTAAGGATCAAGTCCCAATTCCCCTAGTTCTAGGTCCCAATTTGCACATGAACCATGTTCTATATGAACTACACATTAGGGAATGATCATTACTCCATTTTTAAACTTAAAATGAAACTCCTGTTAGTTCCTCATGATTTGTTCTATCAACCTAGGGTTTCTTTGCTAGAAATTAACCTTTAGAGGTCCCCCTAGATTTCTAGGTGTTTACAAAATCAACCTTAGTGGTAGCAAGTTAAGATTATTACCTTGAAAAGGAAAATCATCTCGCTTCGGGGAAAATCACCTTTTCAATTCTTGGGTTTTCAGGTGCTGTATAACTCCCGAAATCCCACTTAACCACATTCGATTCTCTCATCCACCGGGCAGCTGTACCCGCTATGGCGGTCGACGCCGCTACAACGGTTCCAAAGGTTGCTCTCTCATTCTATTACTTGGCAGTAATCTCCGACTGCTACTACTCTGCTCACCGCAATGGCCTCCATAACCGGTGGCCTCCCAACATCAACCTATTTTCACTAGCTCACCCACAATAATTTTCTATCTATAGTCTAGCCATGCTCAAGTGTTCTAAGTTTATTTCTCCTGTAATGAAATACGTGCCGTTACGATCGATATTGATTAAAATATCATTCTTGCCCCAAACACCCACCAAAGCAAGGAGAAGAAATCTTACCGCATTCCTCAAACAATATAGGGTATTTGATCCACATGTCGGCCTCGCCCAAGTGGCTTCTCTTCTAATTCCGACCCATTCTTCCACTAGACCTTTACCGTTAAGACCGTGCTCTAATCTCACTTGCAAACCTCTCTATCCAATGTAGTTGATAAAGTCCAAATACACTCCTCTCTAGAGAGTGTGTATACAGCCATCGGGCAAAACAAATATACTCGATGTACTGCCGGGTCAAATCTCACAAGTAATTGAGTCGATTGTTCAAGAGTTATAAACTAACTCAAACTAAAGTGCATCATTTTTCAACATTTGAAAAGTAAAATGGAGGAAAAATAGAAAACAATATCAAGTTCTAATTTAAAACTAAGTGAGGAGAATTTCAATTGTTGCGATCATGTTGAGATAGCTAGGGGACATATTGATGGCTAACAACAAGAACGGGATTTACTTCATCAACTTAGATTCAAATTTAGCATATATAGTAATGGATAAATTACACTCTCTCATTTTTCATCCACAAGAATGCTTATGCCTTGGGTTTTCTCAAACTCTAAGGCCAAATTCAAATTATCAACCACAAAAAACTTGAGGAAAGATCAAGCTATCTCTATCCTTGAACATCTAATGGATTGAAAATATGAATTTTTAATATCTCTAGCTCAAGTCCGCACCCCAACACTCCAAATCCTCTCTATTATCTTCTCACCCAATTCTCACCTTTCTCTCTCAAACAAAAGCAAGAAAAGTAAAGCAAAATTCATGTTTGCAACCATCAATTTTTACAATTAAAATTTATAGAAAACAATATATATATACTTTCAATTAGAATCCAAGAACAATTAATCAATACCCATTCAAGTTTACAAACCCATCATGCACACACCCCTAGCTAGCAAATTATTTATGCTTATTTAGAGAGAGAGAGAGAGAGAGTAGATAGCAAGAGGATTCCCCTCAGTATTCATCATATTGCTTCACAAATTTTCTTCACAAGGTCTTACAACAATGGTGGAATTTCCCAAAAATGGGTTATAGAAAAAGAAGAAGAAAAGAAAATTATATCTATAATTGTATGGCGTTTTTCTTCTCTCTAGAATTGAATGTATTCAGGAAATATGGAATCTGTGGTGTACAAATTTTTGGTGTGATAAATATTTTTACTTTCTTGTGTATAACTTTTCACAATTGCCCTTGGAGGCTTCTAGGAGCTTCGGGAATCTTTCTGGATATTTTTGCCCCTCCATCAGCGGAATGGGTCACTTGTCTTTCAAACTGTGGTTAGCAGGTGCCAACCTGCAAAGCACCGGTGAATAGCCAGTGCCAACCTACGAATAATTGGTGAATAGCTAGTGAAAACAGTAGCAACTACGATCCACCTGCGTTTCGCAAGTCCAAATCCACATTTTGCTAGATGAAAGCATTCTTTAGCAGCTCTTTTTTAGTTCAAATTTTCCATTATCTTTTTCTCCTTGAAATGCATACATAGATCACAAAAAGGGCATAAATCTTCCTAAAAATGAGTTAAAAATCAAGCAAAAGCTCATATTTAAAAGCTGAATGAGTCGGTAAGACAAATTTCCATCCAGCAACACCGAGCCCCATTTGATTATGTACGATCCATCTCCATGGTATTTCTTCAACATGAAAACATGAAAGGTTGGATGTACCCCTGATAGCCCTGGCGGCATGGCTAGATCATACTCTACCTCTATCACACATTAGAGCACCTCAAACGGCCCGATGTATCTTGGGCTAAGCTTGCCCCGCTTACCAAACCGCATTATCCCCTTCATGGGGGAAACCTTGAGCAATACCTGCTAACCCTCCATGAACTTCATATCCCTAACTTTCCTGTCAGTATACTATTTCTATCTACTTTGAGCAATTACCAGACGTTCTTGAATCACCCAAACCTTTTCCAAGGACTCCTTAAGCAAATCGTTCCCCATGGTCTCACCTCAAATCCATCGAACCACCCAATTGGGGACCGGCATTTCCTCCCGTACAGAGCTTCAAATGGCACCATGCCAATACTTGAGTGATAATGTTATAGTAAGTAAACTCTGCCAAGGGTAGGAATTTATCCCAATGGCCACCAAAATCTATCACGCAAGCCCGGAGCATATCCTCTAACACCTGGATGGTTCTTTCTAACTGGTCATCTGTCTGAGTTTGAAAAGTTGTACTCAAATCCAATGTTGTACCTATTTCTGCCTGAAAAGTCCTCCAAAAATGAGAGATAAACTAAGTATCCCTATCTAACACAATCAAAACTGGCAACCCATACAACCGAATTACTTCTTTCATATATAGCTTGGCCAGCCTCTTGGTATTACAAGTTACTTGGACAGGCATGAAGTGGGTAGACTTGGTCAGTCTATCAACAATGACCCAAAAGGAGTCGAACTTTCCCAATGTCTTTGGGAGACCAACCACGAAGTCCATTACTACTTTCTCCCACTTCCACTCTGGGATGGGCATCCTTTGGAGTACACTCCCAGGTTTCTGGTGCTCATACTTCACTTTTTGATAGTTCAAATGTCGGACGACATAGTCTACAATGTCCCTTTCATTCTGCCACACCAATAATGCCGCTTCAAGTCATAGTACATTTTAGTATCCCCAAGATGAATGGAGTACCTCGAGTTGTGAGCTTCTTCCAGAAGGGTTTTAATTAGCTCAACCTCGGGGAACATACACATGTCTCTTTACTCTTAGGACCCCTTCGCCATCTAGCACTGGTTCCTTAGCTTCACCCACAAAACTTTGTCTTGAATCTTACTCAGTCTCTCATTCTCAAACTGTCTAGACTTTATCTCCTCTAACAGCGATGACTTAGCCTCCATGATGGCTAGTATCCCGCCTAATTCTGTTAATGAAAGTCTCATCAAGCTATTTGCCAGTATCTGGACTTCTCTGCTTATCAGCCGCTGAGTAGCTTCCAAGAAAGTTAGACTGCCCATACTCACTGCTTTCCGACTCAATGCATCTACTACCACATTTGCCTTTCATGGGTGATACAGAATCATTACATCATAATCTTTCAACAACTCCATCCATCTCCTCTGTCTAGGTTGAGGTCTTTCTGGGAGAACACATATTGCAAGATGTGATGATCTGTGAATACCTCACAAAAAGCCCCGTACAGGTAATGCCTCCAAATTTTCAGTGAACACTACCACTACCAATTCTAGGTCATGTGTGGGGTAATTCTTCTCATACACCTTCAACTGTCTCGAGGCATAAGTAATGACCTGTCCTTCCTGCATCAATATAGCACCAAACCCAGACCATGATGCATCACAATAAACAAAAAAATCTTTACCTTCCACCAGTAATGCTAGGTAGGTGTCTTGGTTAGTAGGATCTTGAGCTTTTGAAAACTCTCTCACATTCCTCATAGCACTAAAAAGGTATATCCTTCTGAGTCAACCTTGTCAATACCGAGGCAATGGATGCAAACCCCTTCACAAATTTGTGGTAATAACTAGGCAGCCCTATGGAACTCCAAATCTTCGTCACGGTAGTTGTCACGATCCGAACGTACACCTCGATCGTAGACACGGGACAAGGGACCCCGAGGGACCCCAAGTCGATCCATGGCTCATGAATACAACTAATCTCATTCAAATAAGCGGAATGATAATCATAAAACATAGCGGAATGTAATCATAGCGTAATATTAGAAAATACTAGATGTACACATAAGATGAATACTACACATAGTCTGAAATATTCTACTACATACGATGGGTTGATGGGACAACATCTCCCAACTAACTCGAATAATACTGAAACATAAGATAACATAAAAGTCTGTCAAGCTGCCCTCGGAACATGAGGACTCACCAATAAGCTGAGAACGTAAGCTGAGATGGACCAACGATGAGGATGAGCCTGAGATCCGGACCCTGTACCATGAAACGATACATCATAGAAAGTATGCGGTCAGTACATGGAACGTACTGAGTATGCAAGGTAAGTAAAACGGATATTTAAAAGTAAAATATGACTCATAAGTAAACGTAAGAGAAGGACATCATGAATATATCATAAACCCTATATAAAACATGAGGCTCAAGGCTTTCAAATCATTCGTAAAGCGTTCATATTCATAATCGTAAGTAAACATTATCAAAAAAAACTTGAGCCAAATAACATAAATATATCAATGCATAAAACATGCAGAAAAATGGGAGAACTCGTCACAACCGACACCATCATGACAGAGCCTTTCATGATTCCCCACTCTCTCGCTCAAGTGGGCAGAGCCGACCCTGGCTTACTAGGCGAGGGTCGTGCATAAGGCGTGATATCACATTTGAGGGGATCATTATTAATACATTATATCATTTACGAACTCACGGTGGCACGTGGTTATGAGAGATCAGTGTAGTCCTTTGAACGCTGGGCTACTCATTGCTAGACACGATCACAAAAATATGCATATAGGCACATACATAAATCAATAACATCAAGCATTAAGATTCATTGGATTGAATATAAAATTTATCATCATTGATCTCCTTTAAAACATGATTAGCCAATAATCATAGGCCCTTTTTATCGGCCAATATCATAAATTGATAAATCATGTAATTCACTTTATAAATCGTAAATCATTCCATAACATGTGGGCATTTCCCAATACTTCATCATATGCAATTCTTTCAAAACATGGTCATAAACATGGGTAACTTGAATTCATGCTTTTCCATCATCAATAAACTCAAGTTATAGAGTAGTCATCATAACTCATAACTTTCATGAACTTTCATCAAATGGACATTTTAGATTTAAAAGATTGAAACATGATTTTTGATGAAAATAATATAAAACCAGCCCATTATTCATAATTCAATAATTAAGACTCAATTAAATCACACCCATAAAGAGAGATTACATTTTTCATGCATTTGAGTAAAATCCCATAGACTTGAATAAGAGGATTTATGATTTTAAATTGAGATTAGGGCACGGGTGGGGAAGAATTTCACCCATTCTAAAACCCTGCATACCGGGAAATAGATTGACTCAAAGTTCCTTAAACACCCACAAAGAAATTGATGGAAAATTGGGGAAGTAGACCTTGAACCTCCAAAAATCATTGTAAAGTTCTTGCATGAGAATAGGCATGCATAAAGGACTTAACTCCTCTTGTCACACTCAGAAAACATCCAAAACGACGTAGTTTAGGGTCTAAAAGCGTGGAAAATTCAAAAATACCCTTAATGAACCTTCCCTGAAATCTGGACGGATGGAACCCACGAGTAGTACCAACGGGTCATGGAAACCTCCCACGGCCCGTCCTGTCTTCTCGTTGAATGCACTGCTGAGGACCCATTCTCGGAATCATACCAAGGACACACAGGACGATTTATCCTAGTCTTCAAAGGGCCATTCCTTCGGTTGTTGTTTCCTTTTTCTGAAACTCGGCACACCTATTCCACGATCCTCACCATGACTCGTTTTAAGATACAACGGGATGTGGTTTCCACCCGTCGTCTCCAATGTGAAAGTCCACAACCCTACCCCGCCTCCTAACAACGGACTGTTGTCCGTCACAAGGGGCCGTTCTAATACCCGTTGTTACCACTGCCATCTGGACTAACTCCTTACCACGACCAGAAATGACGGCTCGTGGTACCTTTCATCCTGCAACCTTTTTTCCAAATTTCAGCAATTTTGCATTTTTGCTTCCCGGGTCTACTCCTAAGCACTTCCAGGGTATTACAATATCTCCCCCTTGGGAACATTCGTCCTAGAATGTAGGAAACAAGCAGCAGACAGAAACATGCAATTTATCATAGCTATATACTGATCATTTTAATCGAAATTTCCACGAATTGACTACCTCCATATAAAACCATATAACGGAATTGATCTCATGCTTCACATACGCATTCATACACATAAAAGAAATTTGCACACATGAACTAAACAACAACACTAAACGGGATCATAGGGTAGAACTGATACCTTGAAGTCGGAACTGAGTTGGTAGAGAACAACTTTGGATATCTAGCCATCATATCCGCTTTGGCTTCCAACGTAGCTCCCTCAACATGTTGATTCCTCCATAATACTTTAACTGAAGCTATTTCTTTCTTCCTTAGCATACGGACTTGACGATCTAAGATTTTAACTGGAATTTATTCATAGCTGAGGCTATCCGTTACACCAATGCTGTCTATCAGGACTACTAAAGCTTGGTCACCCAAGCACTTTTTCAAAAGTGACACATGAAAGATGGGATGAACCGAAGATAACTCCGATGGCAAGTCCAACTCATACACCACCATACCAACTCTTCTCACAACCCGGTAAGGACCAACATAGCAGGGACTGAGTTTCCCTTTCTTTCCCAACCGCATGACTCCCTTCATGGGAGATACCTTTAGAAATACCCAGTCATCCACATTAAACTCCATAGCCCTTCTCCTCACATCATCATACGATTTCTGATGACTCTGAGCGGTTTTTAACCGGTCCCTTATCAATTGAACCTTCACCATCACCTCGTGAACTGAATCTGGTCCTATCATAGCTGACTCGCTAACCTCAAACCATCCGATAGGAGATCTACACCTTCACTCGTAAAGAGCCTTGAACGGTGCCATCTAGATACTGGAGTAATAACTGTTATTATAGGAGAACTCAATTAAGGGCAAATGATCATCCCAACTACCTTTTAAATCCGTAACACACGCCCTCAACATATCCTCAAGGGTCTGAATGGTTCGTTCTACCTGGCTGTCTGTTTGCGGCTGGAAGGCTGTACTGAGCTTAACCTACGTCCCAAGTCCTTTTTGAAAAGAACGCCAGAATTGAGAGGTAAACTTGGTACCTCGGTCTGAAATAATAGACAAGGGAACTCCATGAAGTCGAACCAACTACCAAATATACAACTTAGCATAATCATCCGCTAAATCCGTGGTCTTGATCGGTAGGAAGTGTGCAACCTTGGTTAACCTGTCGACCACCACCCAAATGGAGTCGTATTATTGGCAAGTACGGGGTAGACCTATAAATAAATCCATATTAATGTCTTCCCACATCCAAGTGGGGATGATAATATCCTGAAGTACACCTCCCGGCCTTTGACACTCGACTTTCACTTGCTGGCAGTTTGGACATTTTGCTACAAACTCTGCAACATCTTTCTTCATACCATCCCACCAATAGATTTCTCACAACTCCCGATACATCTTTGTGGATCCTGGATGAATGGAATATCGGGTACCATGTACCTCATGCAATATCCGAACTCTCAAATTATCGTCGTCCGGAACACATAGTCGACCCTGGTATTGCAGCACACCATCTCCCCCTGGGAGAAAACCTCCACCTTCTGACTCCGCACCGCCTATTTCAGCTTACTCAATTTTGGATCGTCATCTTGCCTGGATTTAACATCAACCACCAAAGACGATTCTGACCCGTTATGCACAACAAAACTGCCATCGGCCAAGTCGATCAATCTAACTCCCAGTCTTGAAAGTCGGTGGACATCTTTCACCAACTCCTTTCCCTCATCCACGTGGGACACACTCTCCATAGAGAGTCTACCAAGAGCATCCGCAACCATATTAGCCTTACTCGGGTGGTAGAGGGCACTCATGTCGTAGTCCTTTAGTAACTCCAACCACCACCTTTGCCGAAGATTTAGATCTTTCTGTGTGAACACATATTAAAAGTTCTTGTGATCCGTAAATACATCCACGTGGACCCCGTACAAGTAATGCCACAATATCTTCAGTGCAAACACCACCGCGGACAACTCAAGATCATGGGTCGGGTAATTCTTTTCGTGAACCTTTAACTGTCGTGAGGTGTATGCTATCCCCTTCCCCTATTGCATCAACACACATCCCTGTCTGAATCTCGAAGCATCACAATACACAATAAAGCCATCAGTACCCTCGGGTAAAGTCAATACTGGTGCTGAAGTGAGTCGGGTCTTTAATTCCTGGAAGCTTCTCTCACAATCCTTTGACCATTAGAACTTTATCTTTTCATGAGTCAACTTGGTCAAAGGTGCCGCAATAGATGAGAAACCCTCAACGAATCTCTAGTAGTAGCCTGCTAGGCTCAAGAAACTCCAAATTTCTGAAGGATTCATCGGTCTAGGCCAATTCTTCACCACTTTGATTTTCTGAGAATCCACCCTTATGCCCTCACTCGAAACCACATGGCCCAGAAATGCCACCGAGTTCAGCCAAAATTCACACTTGCTAAACTTTACATATAGCTAACGATCCTTAAGGGTCTGAAGTACTACCCTCAGGTAAGCGGCATGCTCCTCCTCGCTCTGTGAGTATATAAGGATGTCATCAATGAACACAATCACAAACATGTCCAAATATGCCTTGAATACCCTGTTCATCAGGTCCATAAAAGCTTCAGGAGCATTGGTTAGTCCAAAAGACATAACTACCAATTCATAGTCGCAATACCGGGTTCTGAAGGCTGTCTTTAGAATGTCACACGCCCGAACTCTGAGCTAGTGATATCCAGACCTGAGATCTATCTTCGAGAAACACTTGGCACCCTAGAGCTGGTTAAATAAATCATCAATATTAGGCAAGGGGTACCTATTCTTGATGGTGACCTTATTAAGTTGTTGATAATTAATACACATCTGAAGGGAACTGTCCTTCTTTCGAACAAATAGAACCGGTGCACCCCATGGAGACTTGCTTGGTCTAATGAAACCCTTATCCATCAAGTCCTTTAACTGATCCTTTAATTCCTTTTGCTCGGTTGGATCCATCCTGTAAGGAGGGATAGAAACAGGTTGCGTATCGGGCAGTAGATCAATATTGAAATCAATTTCCCTCTTTGAAGGAACACCTGGCAGATCATCAAGAAACACCTCCTGATAATCGCACACCACTGGAACTGATTGAATAGTCGGGGTCTCGGGCTCCACATCCTTAACCCTAGCTAGGTGGTACACGCAACCCTTAGAGATCATCTTTCGAGCCTTAAGATAAGAAATGAACGACCTACTGGTACCGCCGAAATTCCCTTCCACTCCAACATTGATTCACCCAAACAATAAAATTCCACCATACAGGTCCTACAATTAATCAAACAATAACATGCAAACAACCAATCCATGCCAAGAATAATGTCGAAGTCAGTCATGGCTAACTCTACAAGGTCTGAAGAGGTAACCTTATGCAACACAGTGATCGGGCATTCCATATATACTTGTCTAGCTATGACCGAATCACCTATAGGGGTCAAAACTGAAAACGGTTCTGACAAAGTCTCGGGACTAACTCCAAGACTACTAGAAATGTAAGGAGTCATGAAGATAAGGTAGCTCCCGGATCTAGCAAGGCATAACCATCAATATGAAAGACGCGCAACATACCAGTGACCACATCTGGCAAAGTCTCCTGCTCCTGGCGCGAGGCAAGGGCATAGAATCGATTTTGGCGCTTTCTTCCACCTCCACTAGTTGATGCTCCCTACGGAGTGGAACGGGCTGGATCTGCTGCTGTCCTGGAGGTCTGTGAACGACCCCTATCATCACCCTGTCTAGAATATGGGCACGCTCGACGCATGTGCCCATATCTACCATACCCATAGCAGACATCTGAGATGAGCAGGCACTCCCCGATGTGACTCTTGTCGCACTTCCCCCAGGCTGGAGAGGTATACACTAACTGGGTGCCCCTCTGATCCCTCGACCCTGAAGCCCTGCTCCTTTGATCAACCTTGGGTTTGGATGGAACACTAGCTAATGATGGTGTTGGGGCTAGTGACCTCTGCTGAAACTATGGACGGTAGCCACCACCGGACCTCTGACGTGAAAACACACGGCTGTCCATCTGAGCCCTCTTTGCCTCCCTCTCCCTCGCATGAGCCACCTCCATTTGCTGGGCATACAACACTATGTGAGGAAAGTCCATATATTGGTGGAGCATAGAAATACTTCAATCCTTGTCTACATAACTAGACATACCATGAACGAATTGGCTCACCTTTTTCCTCTAATCCATCACTAATTCTGGGGCGTACTTTGAAAAATGAGTGAACTCAAGCAAATACTCCAGCACTGTCATCTTTCCTTTCTTGAGGTTTACAAACTCAGTTGCTTTCAACTCTCTCATCTCCCAAGGGAAGAACTTGTCGAGAAAGGCCATGTGGAACTCATCCCAGCTGATAGGGCCCACTCCCGCTGCCCTGCTGTCCTTCCATTGCTTGTAAAAAATATGAGCGACCTCTTTTAGTTGATAAGAGGCCAAGTCCACACACTCCCCATTTGTCACCCCCATAACCTGATTAACCTTCAAGATCCCTTCAATAAACTTATGTGGATTCTCATCCACCTTTCACCCCATGAACTCAGGAGGGTTCATCCTCAAGAAGTCTCTAATTCGAGTCACTTTTGCATTGCCATTCTGTGGGACCTACGCAACAGCTGACTTGTTGACCTAAGCGGTCAAGGCCTGCGCCGACATCTGAATAGCCGCCCGAAACTTAGTGTGGGCAACTGGCTCTGGTGCCTGGGGCTCCTGAGCAGGTGCGGCTTGCTGATGCCCATGGTCATTGCCATCCCCGTGGCCTTCATCATTTCCATTCCTCCTTCCATTCATTCTTCTAGGATCCATATTTCAGAAATCGTAAATCGCACGAATTAGAAGGATGGAAAGGATTTTCATCGCACGACATAGAACATGAAAGAAGGGAACATTTCCTAAATGTCTAGTAGCCTCTTTGTCATAAGTTTTGCGCGCTTCACACCCATGAAAAAGACTCTACTTAACGCGTCTTTCAGACACCCTAGGACACTTCAAAACTATTGCTCTGATACCAAGTTTGTCACGACCCAAACCTACACCCGAATCGTAGACACGGGACAAGGAACCCCATGTCGACCCATTGCTCATGCATACAACTAATCTCATTCAAATAAGCAGAATGATAATCATAAAACATAGAAGAACATAATCATAGCATAACATTTAGAAAAAACTAGACGTACACATAAGCTGAATACTACACATGGTATGAAAGCCTATACTACATACGATGGGTTGATGGGAAAACATCCCCAACTAACCCGAACAATACTGAAATGTAAGATAACATAAAAGTCTGTCAAACCTCCCTCGAAACATGAGGACTCACCAATAAGCTGAGAAAGTGAGCTGAGATGGACTATGGATGAGGATGAGCCTGAGATCCGGACCCTGTATCATGAAACAATACAACATAGAAAGTATGCGGCCAGTACGTGGAATGTACTGAGTATGCAAGGTAAGTAAAAATAGACATTTAAAAGTAAAATAAGACTCATAAGTAAACATAAGAGAAGGACATCATGCATATATCATAAACACTATAGAAAACATGAGGCTGGAGGCTTTCAAATTATTTGTAAAGCGTTCATATTCATAATCGTAAGTAAACATTATTAAAACATAACTTGAGCAAAATAACATAAATATATCAATGCATAAAACATGCGGAACAATGGGAGAACTTGTCACAACCTACACCATCATGGTAGAGCCTTTCATGATGTCCCACTATCTCGCTCAAGTGGCCAGAGCCGACCCTGGCTTGCCAGGCGAGAGTCGTGCATAAGGCGTGATATCACATTTGAGGGGATAATTATCATTACATCATATCATTTACGAACCCATGGTGGAACGTGGTTATGAGACATCGGCATTGTCTTTGAACACCGGGCTACTCGGTGCTAGACACGGCTCCCAAAAACATGCATATAGGCTCATACATAAATCAATAACATCATGATTTAAGATTCATTGGCTAAAATATAATATTTTTCATCATTGATCCCCTTTAAAACATTCTTAGCCAAGAATCATAGGCCCTTTTCATCAGCCAACATCATAAATCAATAAATCATGTAATTCACTTTATAAATCATAAATCATTCCTTAACATGTGGGCATTGCCCAATACTTCATCATATGAAATTCTTTCAAAACATGGTCATAAACATGGGTAACTAGAATTCATGCTTTTCCATTATCAATAAACTCAAATTATAGAGTAGTCATCATAACTCATAACTTTCATGAACTTTCATCAAATGGGCATTTTAGATTTAAAAGATTGAAACATGATTTTTGAAGAAAATAATATAAAACCAGTCAATTATTCATAATTCAATAATTAAGACTCAATTAAATCATACCCATAAAGAGAAATTACATTTTTCATGTATTTGAGTAAAACCCCCATAGACTTGAATAAGAGGATTTATGATTTTAAATTGAGATTAGGGCACGGGTGGGGAATAATTTCACCCACTCTAAAACCCTACATACCTGGAAATGGATTGACTCAAAGTTCCTTGAACACCCACAAAGAAATTGATGGAAACTTGGGGAAGTAGACCTTCAACCTCCAAAAATCTTTCTAAAGTTCTTATGTGAGAATTGGCATGAATAAAGGACTTAAATCCTCTTATGACACTCAGAAAATATCCAAAATGGCGTAGTTTAGGGTCTAAAAGCGTAGAAAAGTTTAAAATACCCTTAATGAGCCTGCCCTGAAATCTGGACGGATGGAACCCACGAGTGGTACCAACGGGTCGTGGAAACCACCCACGACCCATCCTATCTTCTTGTTGAATGAACTACTGAGGACCCATTCTCGGAATCATACCACGAACACACAGGACGGTTCGTCCTAGTCTTCAAAGGGTCGTTCCTTTGGTCATTGTTTCCTTCTTCTGAAACTCTGCACACCTATTCCACAATCCTCACCATGACTCGTTGTAAGATACAATGGGATGTGATTTCCACCCATCATCTCCACTGTAAAAGTCCATAACCCTACCACGCCTCATAACAACGGACCGTTGTCCCTCACAATGGGCCGTTGTAATACCTGTTGTTACCACTGCCATCTGGACTTACTTTTTACCACGACCACAAATGACAGCTCGTGTTTACTTACCATGGATCGTGGTACCTGTCGTCCTACTACCTTTTCCCAACTTTCAACAGTTTTGCGTTTTTGCTTTCTGGGTCTACTCCTAAGCTCTTCCGGGGTATTACAATAGTAGGAATAGCCCAGTTCCTGATCGCCTCCAACTTCTATGGATCCATTTTAATTTCCTCTTTAGAGAGTATATGTCCCAGAAAAGACACCGACTCCAACCAAAACTCACACTTGGTGAATTTAGCATACAAATGCTTCTCCTTCAGCAACCCCAACACAATTCTCAAATGGTTTTCATGCTCTTTCTTGGTCTTATAGTACACCAAGATATCGTTAATAAAAACAATTACGAATGAATCTAGATAGGGTTTGAAGATACCATTCATCAAGATTATAAACGCTGCTGGAGCATTTGTGAGTCTGAAGGACATGACTAGGAACTCATAATGTCCATACCTGGTCTGAAAAGCTATCTTGGGAATATCTTCAGCACGAATCTTCAACTGATGATAAGCCCACCTCAGGTCTATCTTGGAGAACACAGCTGCTCCTTATAACTAATCAAATAAGTCATCTATTCGAGGGAGAGGATATTTATTTCGGATACTTATCTTATTCAACTGGCGGTAATCAATGTACATCCGTATACTACTGTCTTTCTTTTTCATAAATAAGAGCGAGGTGCGCCACGGAAAGACACTTGACCTGATAAACCCCTTATGAAGCAGTTCCTGTAACTGCTCTTTGAGTTCTCTCAACTCAGTTGGTGCTATTCTGTACAACAGAATAGAAATGGGTTGAGTCCCTAGCTCTAAATCTATGCAAAAATCAATATCACGGTCAGGCGGCATGCCAGGCAGATTTGTAGGGAATACCTCTAAGAATTCACAAAATAATGGGATCGACCCTATGGAATGACCCTCAGAATTGGTATCCCAAATATAAGCTAGATATGTCGAACACCCCCGCTCTATCAATTTACGGGAACGAATATAGGAAATGATTTTCTTAGGAGCAGGGCTATAATTCCCTTTCCACTCAAACTTAGATGACCCGGGACCTGATATGGTGACGGTCTTAGCATAATGATCCCGAATAATATGCTAAGGAGATAACCAGCTCATTCTAAAAATCAAATCAAAATCTACCATGTCCAAGATCACTAAATCTACTAGAGTATCAAACCCCATAAAGTCAACAATGCAATTACGACACACCCTATGCACCACCAAAAAATTTCAAATAGGAGACATGGATAGAGTATCAAGTATATCACAAGCAAGATCCAATCTGAAAGAAAAATAAGCAGACATATAGGAAAAAGTAGAATCCGGATCAAACAAAACCATAGCCATTTTGTCGAACACAAAGATCGTACCTATGATAACAGCGTCAGAAGCTTCTTCCTCGGGCTTACCTGGGAATGCATAGAAGTGAGTCTGACCACCCTCTTGGGAACAACCCCAGTTGGGTTGTGCAACCCTTACCAGACTGAATACCACCCCTTCCAGTTTGAGTACCTTCTCTACCAGTCTGTGTGCCACCCCTAACTACTGGATGACTTCCTCTCCTTAACTGGGGACGATCCCTGCAAATGCACTCCCTCCTCTCCTGGCAGGGGCCAGAGCTCGAGGAGCTAGGTGTAGAATGATATGTTTGACCTGGAAAAACCTGGGAAACCATCTACGGATGTGGTCATACTCCCCACACTCGTGGAATACCTTCTCAATCACTGCCCTCTAAGTTGGAACAGAAGAAATAAGGCGAGCCCTGAAGTCTGAGCGAATAATTTGAGTACCCCTAACTACTCCTAATGGCCGCGGAGGGTCCCTGGCGGACCTCTGGCTGACACCTGAATAGCTGACTGAATAGGGCGCCCAGAAAAAACCCTGGTGTACCAGAGTTCTAGCAAAAGAGCCACTGTAGGAACCCACCTTCCGAGCCATCTTCTCAGCACTCTTTTCATACGCTTCCTATTTCACCCCCTCTACATTCTTCACATGCTCCACTACCTCCTAAAAGGTATTACCTGTCAAAACCATCTTAAGAGATGATAGGTGAAGTCCCACATTCAGGCCCTTAACAAATCGCTTGATCCTCTCTTCCTCTATGGGAAGTAGGGCAAAGCATACTTGGATAATGAGTGAAATCGGGCCTCGTATGCTGCAATAGAAAAGGTCCCCTTCTCGATAGTGGTGAACTAATCCCGCCTCCTATCTCTTAGATTACAAGGCACATACTTCTCCATAAAGGTGGAGTAAAATTGGGTCCAAGTCAATGATGGTGACCCTACTGGTATGTATTCTGCAGAAGCCCTCCACTAGAGCTTAGCATCACCCATAAACTGGAAGGTGAAAAACTCCATGTTGTACTTCTCCATTGCCCCCATTTTGTGGAGCCTCTTATGATAATCAATGATGAACTCATAGGCGTCCTCCGCCTCAGTTCCGTAGAAAGTGGGAGGCTTCATTTTGGTGAACCTCTAGAACAATTCATGTTCTTCCCCTATCATCACCGGCCCACCACCAGCCTCAGAAGCATAACAGCCTCTAACATAGCATCAACGCGAGGAGCCACAGACGCTCCATGTTGTATCCTTAACTTCTGCCTTGCAGGAGTCACTAGTGCTGCCCTATTACCTACAAGGCCACTCAGAAGGTTAAGAACCTGAGCCAGAACCTCGGAGAATGTTGGAGCAGCTGTAGCTACTCCCCGAGTCGGAACCTCCACCTCCACAGCCACCCGCTCTTGGACTACCAGTGGTACGGGGGATACTGACCTCTCTCATACTAGAGTAGGAGTGCGGGCCCCTCCTCTGGCAGCAGTAGGCCTTCACTCATGACCTCGACCCCATCTTCTACTACAAACTGTCGTTGCTGCTGTTGGCTCGGGTGCTTCCTCTCTGTTTTCGCCTGCATGTGTTTTCACCATCTGTAAGAAAAATAAAATAAGAGTTGTTAAATACCAATTTGGATCACCAAATACCAATTGAAATCAAGCAAACGCACGAAAATAAAGAAGAAGGGAGCTTTCGTAAAGTCCTGCAGCCTCTCGAAGATAAGTTAGGGATGTCCCTGCACCGATTCGCGAGACTCTACTAGACCCATCTTAGTGAAATGAGACCGACGAAGCTAGAGCTCAAATACCAACTTTTTCACAACCCAAATGACGATGATTGGCACCCACACTAGCCCCCAGTGGGTGAACCAATGGTTCTCAATAATTTTCCCAACAGCAAACATTCAGAAAGAAAATAACATCCTTGAAATCAAATGAAACAACAAAATCTAACTATACTTGAATGAATCAATAGAAATGAAACAACCAATTCCTACAAATATTCACAGAAATTGATTATCATTGCACTTATAGATTTCTAACTACCAATGTCTATGAGGAAAACAAAATAACATAACTAAAATAATAATGTTTGGACAAAAGGCATCTTGGAAGGAAGAGTGGGATTGCACCGCTAGCTTCACTCACCTTTCTGAAAAATCTGTTGTTGCTCTAAAGGTGAGGGCAAGAAGAACTTAGGTAAGATTCTACACTTAGAAAAGACATTCAGGAGTAGCATCAGTACGAAACATAGTACTGGTAGGCATCATCGGCAGGCCTTACATAATAACAAGAAAACCACAATATGAGATCATCACAAAACATCAATCATACATAACAATTCTCATTTTATGAACCAAATATACCTCAGGTTTTAACCGACCTACTCACTAGATTAGGCCATTCGCTATAGCGGTTGGCCTAATCGCTGCAGCGGTCGCTCTGGGCAGTAAATCGACTTAACTGCACCTTCATCATTTCACTAAATCTTTGAAACTCACACATTATTTTATTCATTCAGATATACATATGTTACCATCATCGGTACACAAAATTCTACACAACTACATGTGATATAGAATTAAACATAACAAAGATGGTAAAACTCAATTATTAGTTCTCATTTAACTATTTAAACCATCCGGTCATCGCAATGCCTCACATTTCAAGAAACAAACACATGATCACAAGCTCAGTTTAGTCAAATACCACGTACTCATTGAAATTCTAAAATTCATACAATACATCACATAATAGAATCAATGGTGACATGCTGGGCACACGCCTCCGTCACATCAATATGAACACTCCATCATTAAACATTGATGTACACACATGTCAGAGGGTTTCATTTCTACCCTCAGTCATGACCTACAGGAAACTCCATAAATCCATCTAATGTACTAGCGTGGTACCCTCTCCCACTCATATGCTCGTTCAGATACTCCCTACGGACACGAGTCACTAAGTCAATATTATTCGCCCGGATACTCCTCTTGGGCACGATCCACTCGTCTCAAGATAACATATCATTCACATTCAATATCATAATAGTTATACTATCAACAAGTCCATTGAGTGACTTTTAGGAAGTCCCATTTTATCTCCATCCACTTGATTATCTAATAATTCATCTTTATTGTTATGACAACACAAGAACACATACAATATCTCGGACATCAATCATATCAAATTCACTTCAGGGATTAAGTCAAACATGGAAGTCATCACAACAACTAATGTCCGAAGACAAATCCAACATATTATAAACCCACATACATATATGACATTATTTAAAGTCTAACTCCTTTAAACCATAACCTACCTCAATTTTCGAGGGTTCGAATAAGAATTACTCTGCTGGAACCTTGCCCTTCCTCAATATTTCCAAATGCGCAAAGTATAAACTAAGAATTTAATAAACAATCTATTACCAACACAAGTGTCTTGTGAAATCAACCCACCCCATTCAACCTATTACCAGTAGCCACTTTGTTACTCATGGCTCAATTCCCTGCATTATTCTCTCAACCCTCCCCCCCCTTTAAAGAAATATTATGGGTCAAGTCCCAATTCACCTAGTTCTAGTTCCCAATTTCCATATGAACTATGTTCTATACGAAATACAAACTAGTGAATGATCATTACTCCCTTTTTAAACTTAAAACCGAACTCCCATTAGTTCCCAATGATTCAGCCCTAGTTCTATCAACCTAGGGATTTTTTTTCTAGAAATTCACCATTAAAGGTCCCCCTAGATCTCTAGGTGTTTACAAAATCAACCGTAGTAGTAGCAAGTTAAGAATCTTACCTTGATAAGGAAAATCAACTCTCTAGGGAAAAAGCTCCTTCACTTCTTTAGTTTTCGTGCTTTGAAAATAATGGGGTGTAACCCCCACTTAAACCCACTTTTTTATTTTCTTCATCCACTGTAGCTGTCACTTTTCCGCTACAGCAGACTCACTATGGCGGTCAGGATGCTGCTACAGCGGTTTCGGCTATTTCTCTCTCGGTCCGTCACGGCGGAACTCTGACCATTACCATAGTCTCGCTGCAGCAGGAATTCGACTACTGCATTGGTCCCCCGTAATCAGTAACTCCCCAATATCAACCTATTTTGCATTAGCTCACTTCACAACACTATTCTATTTATAGTCTAGCCCCGCTCAAGTGTTCTAAGTTTATTTTCCCTCGTAATAATATATGGTTCATTACAAGTTGATGTTAGGTTTCTCAAAAAACATATGAATTTTTATGTATAAATTGTGTATATATATTATGATTCTAATAAAATACATATAAATTTACAAATCTAATAAAGTATGTATAAATTATGATAAAGAATATATAAAATTTGTGTTTTCATACATGTGTCCATTTACAGTTTGCTTGTCATGATTCATCAAGTATCATATATATTACCAACAATTTACATTCAAATTTCATATAATTTGGTGGAGGATTGAATGATATTGAATTGAAAATCTTGAATCAATATTATCGAGCTTAAAGAACACAAACTATTTTTCAGATCTAGAATACATCAATTAAATTCATTTTAGAAAGCGCAACATCTTTATGAAGCAACCTCTAGGGATAAATTCTAATTTAATTTGCATTGAATGACTGATCAATCCACTAATAAAAACTATTCACTAGTGAATTATGGTTCGACTATGCCAATTCAAATGTTATCAATGATCAAGAAAGTAAATCACAACATCATCCACTTCAACAATTCATGTACGATTGACCAAAAAATAAGTCTGTTCAATCAAATGTTTCATGTCCGGACAATAATTTGCAATGAAATCCCACTAAGCTCTCCACTTCTAATTAGGGATAGAAATGGGGCAAGTTGAGGTAGGACAAGTCTTGTCCTATTAAGATTTTAACCCACCTTATCTTGTCTCACTTAGTAATTTAAAAGAAAATTATCCTGTCCCATTTATGTTATCTTTCACTTTTTTTTTATTTCTAGTTTATACCATGATATTTTCTTAAAAACTTCTTTTGTTATTTGTTTTTAAAAAAACATTTGATAGAGTAACTCCTTATTATTTTTTTCAAAAGTAGGCATTTTTAGCACGTAATAGAATATAGCACATAATCTCATAAGAAGTAAATGCACAAAATATTTTAAAAGTTATTAATGTTCCCTAAAAAAAATTCAATATAATTTTTCTTAATGAATTTTAGGCCACATGGGTCATTTCATTGAATATATAATGATAAAAAATAATAAACAAATATGTCTCACTCAGTCCAAAATTTGTAAGAACATAAAACAAATATAGAAACCAATACAGAGAATCTAGAAGGGTCCAAATGTATCGTATTTATGCAATATCTTTGCTAAAAAAGTATTAAGGATGTTCAAAAATCTATCAAAATAGCACAAAACATATAACTCTTGCAGTTGTTGCATCCCATATTTGAATCTGCATAATTCTGTTGATTTTTAATAGTCTTTGCCACTACTTCAAAAAACTTTTTATGCCAAGGGAATTCAATTTAAATATATACTCTATAAAAATCATAATTTGATTTATATACATAATGTAATTTTTGGGCAAAAGGTATTAGTCTGACCACCTTTATCTGGCTATAGCTCAGCCTTGGCATTTTATCCATTCTCCTCCCTAAGATTGAAATCTCCACTAACTCGGCAATGCCATAGCCATTGTTGTCATGACCCAAATGAATAGGTCATACGGACACCTACATAACCTTTACTCAATAGGAGAACTCTTACAAACATTTCTATTAAAATACAAGAAATATGTCCCAAAGATTTTCATTACTTCACATTAATTGATAAAAATCTCAAAAAACAAACTAAAATTATACGATTCCCCAACCATGACTCTCCTATGATCTAGTCTAGACAGGTATAAGAGCTCAATTTGAATGCTAAACAGAATAAAATGACCCAGCCTCGTTCGGAAAGAAGAACACTGAAGCTGGTGCTGAGTACTCCACACCAATCAAGAAACTTCAACCTGCCACATCCAACACCAAAAAGGTGTAGCAAGATAGTATCAATACACCACATGTAGCGGTAGGCATCATCAGCCAACTAGGGTTAGTTAAAACAACAGTAAAATAATCAATATACAATCAATATTTATAAATGTAATGATTACCTCACTCCTAAACATCAAACTACGTGTAATTGCTACATTCTCATTTCTTAAACCTCATCAAAGTTTATGCAATGCTTTTACGAACCTAATCATTATTATAGCCCTTCAATCTATCTCCCTTCATTTTCGCTACAGCAAGTACTCAGTTCACCACAACGGTCCCACTATCACAACTATTTTTCCACTACAGCGATACACCTAATAGTCAATACCTGATTTTTCCCCTGATCCAGTTCTGTTTATTCCTGCCATAAAGCTTCATAGTGCCCCTATCTCTCTGACCATTTCACAAGGATTAACCAAGTTTGTTTCCACCATTTATTAACCTATTTAGTTATCTATAGAGTTTTTAAACTCTCCTTAATAAAGTACATCAATTAATAACGTCTACTTTCCATTTCATGGTTCCGCCCTATCCTTTTGTTCAACCCTTCATGCTATCATCCATTGCCCATAAAATCAATGTAAAATAAGACAAGCAATCGCATATACAAATTAAGTAATCTTAAATACACACAAAGGTCAGCAAAACATAATGAGGGAGTAAATGTTCCCCAACATTAAGTACATGCACATACCTGACTTCATGCCATGAAAATTTCATAAAATATCATACTGAACTGGATAGCCATATACAGTACTCCACACCTATTTCTCACCGCAAACACGATTAGTGTCGGTATATCCTGTATCACACTTGTATTTCTAATACCTTTCTATATCTGCAGCCGTATGTATATCCACCATACCCGTGTAATCTCTCTCTCATAATCATACTATCGGTGATATGCTGGGAACACGCCTCCGTCATATTACCGTACACGCATGCAAGAGGGCCTTATGCTTGCCCTTCTAGTCATGACCTGCAAGGCACTCTAGAAATCCATGTATTGTACACCCAGCCTTATGTACCATTCATTATACCTGTCTGTGTACTCTCTCGTACACCCAGCCGCATGATCCTTTAGCCATACCTGTTTGTGTACTCACTCATATCGCTCGCTCGGATGCTCACCTGGGGCACGAGCCACTCGTGTATCCAAACCTTACTCGAAATCAAAACACATTAACCTATTAATCTGAGTTCCTTACCCTTGTCCATAGGCCTCTCATTTACCATCATATCAATGACTTTCCTTCTACATTATCCGTCATCTCACTCACACATTCCTTCGATGTCAACTCGCTCCTCCATCTAGGGATGCACAATGTAGCACAACAAGAAATAAATCATCACACAATAAAAATTACATAATCACCTCAACAAGTACAATCACATGCATGATTTCAAATCAATATCACATCCAAAAAATAATAATTACGGTTATTTTAGCACGTTGTAAGACTTACGACTTGGCCCACTCACTGTTTTGGGCTCCGCTGCAGCGGCATTGCGGCCGCTACAGCGGTTTCGCTGTAGTGGTACTGCTGGCAATGCTGCGACCAGTCTTTATTCTAGTTTCATTCAATGCTTCACTTCTTTATACTCACCATAAAGATAACAATGTAACATCAAGCTCACTTCAACAATTAACTTTCCATAGTATCACCATTAATGCTAACAACAATCATCAATCCAGACAACATGNGATCCACCAAACCTTTGTCTCTTGCCAGTGTTCAACAGAATCTGTTATCATCAAGCTCACTTCAACAATTAACTTTCCATAGTATCACCATTAATGCTAACAACAATCATCAATCCAGACAACATGATACCAACTACAGCACATTCAAGTCACTACGTAGGGAATGACTATCCTACATCACTCACTTCATCTCACACTCAAGCATAGTTATAATTTATTAAATATCCCATTAATTTCATCTCAGACACAAAGTCTACATGATTTACACATCCAAGGTTTCGACTCAAAAGAAAGAAGAATTTCATATTTCATAGTCGAGAATATTCTGACAATGACACCCGAAAGTTAATCTGCTCAACAATGTTTGATTCAATGAATATACAAGAACATGAACCCATTTATTAGTTGAAATATCTCTCCTAAGGTTTTACCTCATTATGGGATTTCATCACCCCTCTTCTAATTCGCTTGTTCTTATATGTTCACCGATCCCGATTGATTAACAGACAATAACATGGTTAAAAATACAAATCTACATTATCAAAATCATACCAACCATACACACGTTATTTTTAGCTAACCAAAATCTAACGCAAAAGCGAGTAAACTATAGCCTATCTAGGCGCCAAGCTATCATTTTCGATAGTTCTCGACTGCAGGGCTACATCATTTTTTTGATTTTCTTGCGATAGCTCCTAGCTATGGAGGTTAAATCTCCACCTTTTGGATCCTTTTTTTTTTCAAAAGTCTATTTTATATTTTTAGGCATCATTAATAAGTCCTCCTCGAAGACTAGGTTTTCAAAATCCTAATCAAAATCGGGATTGTGAATTTCTGATCCGCGTCATCTGCTGCAGCGAACACCCTACCCAATGCAGCGTTCGTTGTGGAAAAAATTATCCTTCCACAGCGAACACCCGCTTGGGTCCACCCAATTGCAGCTAAGCCCATTCAAATTTACTCTCTATGTGCCCTTCTTTTCTCAGGATTTTGTTTCGAATTTCTAAAAATTTAAATTTTCCTGTTTTTCATGGGGTCAGAATGCTATAACGGCCGGATGGATCGATACATCAAATACCAATTAAAAATCTATTCATCCTTGAACGATGCCATAATATCGAGGGGTTTTTTTTATGTACCCCGGGTTGATATTTACCAACGGTCATAAATTCCTCTCACTTCTAGCAAATATTGGGACTTGTTGACTTATGTGCCCCGGACTCCGGATCGATTATTTTCGGAACCACTTTATTACACCTTGCCCTTAAATTTTCATGTATATTTGATAATTCTAGCGGGGTCATAATTACTCGTCTAGCATTTAACCCAAATTCGAACATCAATTTACATTGTTACCCTTCCTTCGGTGTTATGGATATTTCCCTCTCTGCTCAAATGTCCTAGGTAATACTGATTCATTGGACAAATTGGACCGATTGTTTTTTAAATGGAGGGGTTCGTCACAGAATCCAAATAGTCACTGCTTTTGACCGTCCGCTGTAGCGAGTGGGTTTCCCGCTACAGAGATTCCGCCCCAGCAGTAATATGGTCCGCTGTAGTGGACGACGGGGTCAGTTAAAGGCAGAAAAGACAGTTTTCAAGTTTCATTCTCCACTTTTCTCATTCATTTGCATGATTTCTCTAAACCTTTTTCTGGTAATTCTCCTCATTTTCCAAGTAATTCTCTCCCCCATGGCTCCTTTCATTTCTAGAGAATGAATGTTGTGTATGGCCTGTTTCTCTTATTTTTCAGGTTTTTATAGGGTGATATATGTAGGTTTCCTCATTTTGAACTCATGGCTAGATTTTCATAGAATGCTAGTTGTTTTTACATCCTCAAGTGTTCCCTACTACTCTCTACATAATTCTGATCGATTTCATGGGATAGTGGTCACAAAAATGAGGTGGTTTGTATGGGGTGGTGGTTCTAACTTTTTTTAGCCTTTCGGGATTGAATTCGTGCCTTATTGGGGAGGGTAATAGTTGTTAGAACTTGAACAAGTCTTCTCTTTGCTCGATATGTTATTAATTTGGAGAAATATGGAGGTTGAAATTTCAACCTCCATAGATGAGGTCTGAAGGTTTTGGGAAGACGATGTCTGCTGCAGCGGAATAATTTCCACTGCAGCGGTACCATAATAGCGGGCCTCTTTTCTCTATGGTGAATTCGCCACAGCGGAAATGCATCCCGTTGCTGCGGTTTGCCTGGCTAGTGGCTCCCATGTGAGCTTTTGTTTTTTCTTTTCCTTTCCTTATTCCCATTCCCTTAGTCATTTTCTCTCTCTTCTAACACATTTTCATCAATACAGGTTTATCCTTATTGCTCATTCTAATAGTAGCCTCCACACAAGTGAGTACATCCGATTCGTCAATAATTAATGTTAGTTTAGATACAATGAACAGGCCACGAAAGACTTGATGCATGAGAGGGGTTTTGTGATGCAGGATGTAGAGGAGAAGGCTTCGGAGTTCTATGCCCTACTCCATGAGATTGGTTGGGGCCCATTGGTAGAGGATCCGAGCAAATCTAATGAGGCTTGGGTGAGGGAGTTTTATGCCGATCTCCCTATTTTAGCTTAGAGCCAGGATGAGCCGGTGGCCTATGTCCGCGGCAGGCATATCATCTTGACCGCTGCTACTATAAATGACACTTTGGGTCTGCCAAACCCACCTGAGTCTGAGTTGAAGGATCGTGATGTACATGGGAATGGGCAGTGCTAGTGGACACTTTGGTGATGGAGGAACGGAGGCCTACTACTAACTGGAGGAATATCAGGACAGTTATCCGGAATACCCACTTTACGGTGGAGGCCTAAAGGTGGCTCAATCTAGTGTCACGGAGGATTCGCCCGTCTTCCAATGTCAAAGACGTGACTTATCACTGGGATTTGGTGGTTGCTACTGTCCTAAATGGGGTGAGGACCAATATGGGGGCCCATATTATTAAGGATTAGAGGTATTTCCACATGAAGACCATCACTAGCCTGTCATTTTCTTCCCTTATCACCTGGCTATGCAAGTGGGCCCGAGTGCACCAAGAGTCTCGGAATGTCATTGTGGATTGTGACAGATCCTTCGATCCCTTGAGGGTAAAGGGAGCTCCGGGGAGGGGCAAGAAGAATAGGAAGTATGCCTTAGTTGAGGGTGATAGCGGGGATGACACCGCTAAGCCCTCGAGGTCATTCGATAGGATAGAGGCTAAGATGGTGGCCATGCGGGAACTCCTCGGAGGGTTGTCCAGGCCTCCTTCCACCAACAGGCCTTCTGCCATTCGACCCTCCACCAGCCAACCCTTTGGTGTAGCCACCGCCGATTTAGAAGAGATGCAAGGGGTGATTGCTTCCCTAGACTAGGCCCATGTTGAGCTCCAGGAGGACTTAGAGCGGGAGAGAAGAAGATGGCGCTCTCGAGACAAGCTGATTGTCGGATGTGGAAGGGGATAAAGAAGATTCTGAAAACCCTAGCCCCTAAAGAAAGGCCTCCACAGGTGACCTAGCAGGATCTGCCCGAGTTCTCCTTCCTTAGCTGGTTCGAGGAGGGAGTTAATGGTGAGACGGGCAGCGGCAGTGACGAGGCCTCCAGCTAGATGAGATCCAGTGTCTCCCCCCTTGCTTTTAGCTTTATAACTATTTTTGGGTAGTCCCCATTTGGGGCTTGTAAGACATACTATTTCTTTTTTTTTCTATTTCTACTTTTGGGTGTTGGCACTTGTTCTTTCAAGCGCCCATTCGGCATTCGCTGACATTGGCCGTGTTGGCCCTCTTATATTCTAACACTACGATTTTACTTATACTCGTATTGTCTGCCAAATTATATTTCTTAATACATCTTGTTGTTACTCTCAAAAATAGGATATCCTGCAATTTCTAGGGTTCTTCTTGGCAGCCGTCCGCTGTAGCGGGTTCCTTTTTCCGCTATCGCGGGCCCGCCACAGTGGTCCCTTACTCGCTGTAGCGAGTCCACTGCGGTGAGACATCTCTCACTATAACGAAGATTTCCTAACAGAACACATATATCATCTACTCGTATACCTCTCCTCACCCAAACATCGCAAAAATCAAATACCCATTATGCTGGTTAAAATACCAATTGGAATCCTTCAATACTAATTAGACTCAACCGAAAAATCGACACACTTGAACAACATGATAGGAAAGAAGAAAAATGAAAACTTTCTAGATGTCGTATAGCTTCCTGAAGATTAGATGTGTACGTCTACACACCAATACGCAAGAGTCTACTCGACATTACTCTTGTACTTGTAGACTGGTAAACTAGACGCTCTGATACCAACTTGTCACGACCCAAATGGACAGGCCGTGCGGATACCTACATCGACTTTACTCGGTAGGAGAACCCTCACAAACATTTCTAGTAATATACAAGAATTTTTTCCCAAATATTTCCATTAAGTCACGCCCCACCTTGGGAGGCATGACTGGCACCTAATGCCACACTGGGATCTGGGCTAACCTGGCTGGGCGCAGGCACCTTTAGTGCCTACCAGCGGCTTAAATTGAAAACATATTGCTATATCTCAGCTGCAAACACAACCTCGATTCGGCAAGGCTACGCAGCACCTGTAAAGGAAAAATAGCTAACCCAGCCAACACATCAATAAAGGGATCCAATGCGGGCCGACAAGACCATTATGCTGTCTAGTTATGCTAAGAAGAAAACCGGCTGTCATAATTGTACTATAGCTGAGAAGGCTTCTAATTATATAGCTAAACTAGGCCCCACATGGCCAACATGCAAAATGAAACATACATAGGCCCCACATGGACAACGACAACCAACTAACTAAATATTATAGTATGCAAGCCTCTAAGAAAACAAATAGTGGTCGGGACAGGGCCTTGTCCTATCCAATTTCTATATAAAAATGAAAAACAGGTAACCTCTATGACCTGGAAAGTCAGAATGAAAGGATCTGACAAAATCTGTTGACCCTGAATGACTGCTAATGGGGGTCCTGAACTCTGTTTGTCTAAACCTGCAGGCAAGTATGAAGTGCCCCATAGTCGGGCGTCAATACAATATGCACCGAATATGTAAGGCAGTAATGAAAAGGTTGAATAAACACTGCTAAAGAACTAAAAGTGAATAACAAGAAGGGCAGAAGTTAACCTATAAACATCCTTATCCATAACCTACATATAATAAACCACTATATGTATATGAGCTGAATCTGTACGACTATACATTCATAAGCTATAACTAGCGGGAAAGTACACAAACAAGAATATAACTTGGCCCCCATAAGCCTGGAAGATGCAAGAAACACTTAAATAACCTATCGGGGCCCCCATAAGACCTGGCAAGTACAATCCAATCTATATACCCCTATCCAGATTTCTATGATTCTACTGGTACTATAGCCAACCTACCAGGCTTCTGGGTCCGCATCTAATCCAACGAGACTCTTGTAACTGTGTATGAGCCTGATGGGCTCCCGTAACAGCACCCTAGGGCACACAAGGCTCTACGGAGGGTTAGTGAGGCCAATACGACATAAAAAAGAGGTCCATATGTGAATGGATGTAAGTATGGTTTAGGCCTGAGTATGGTCCCGTTGGACATCATATAGCTCCTTGGAACGATCAGTATCCCCGTAGGTGATGACATTATCATATAGCTCCTCTGAGAGATCAATCACCCCGTAGGCGATGACACAGTTAGCAATCCTGAAGTTGGTCAATAAAAGGCTATCCTAGGTGGGGTCAATCCCAACCAATATACTATATTTTGGTCTCAACCTAGCAGCTCGCAAGGCGTATCTGACTCTTAAGGCCAAACATGACCGCTACTTGCCCCTAGAATAGTCGGTATAGCTGCCAACGGGCACACGCCGTGTGCCTACACCTGACTAGAGGGTCCTAGCCATGATCATATTCTCTAATGGTCTGGATAGAATAGGGCGGTCTCTGGAGCGACCTAAACAATACTCTAAACATCATGCTAGGACAATGATGGCTCATAAGGGAACAACAAGGTCATAACCGACCAACTATTTAGTCCCTTCGGTTAGAACAACTGCAAGGCTGCTACTAACCGGACATGCTCCTGAGCATTTAGCCCTAACCTTCTACAGGCAACTTACTATAATTCTTATCCTGAAGGTAACTCTGTACTACTATGGTTCTAGTCCCTTGGCCACTAGCTTGGTCTTTTTTTAGATTTCTTATAACTTCTCTAGGTGATTCATAGCCTCGTAGGCAGGTTTACTTAGTCCTAGCCACTTGCAGAAACTTGTACCTGGGTACCTCTACAAGTAGGCTGGGGCATCAGGCCCACATCGAACTACTGCTAAGGTTCCCTCCTTAGGGTATCAACTGGCCTATCTGACTTGTAGCGACTAGGTTAGGTTCCTAGGCAGCCTGTATGACAACATTTAGTTGACTGAAGTTGAGGCTCACTGGCAGCAGCCAATCATATGGCGAGCTTTCCCTTAGCACGCTAGGCAACCCTGGTGCCAAAAACTCGAGATTAAGCCCACCCCATTAAGATCCCGTCCCTGGAGGCGTCAAGGTACTCCATCAGCCTCTAGGCGAGCCTCATTGGCACTTCAGGCATCAAATTGATAGTTATATCTCCCGTCTGCACCCTATGTTGTCCAACTTTCCAAATCAGGCCCAACGGCTAACCCTAAGCTTCTAAGGTCTTGGCATGGCAGCAGCACATCAGAATCCTACTAGTATAGTGAACAGAAGAATAGAGGAGTTACTATGACGCTCCTAGTGTGAGTCGCACTTAACATACTCCTTCCCAACGAGGGATACTATAATCTATTCTCAACACCTCTTTTAGTATCTAACCACAACATATAGAATCACTATCTACAAGCAACAACTAAGAACAACATATATAATCTTTATCCACTAGCAACAACTAATACAATATACGGGATCGTTATCTACGTTCAAAATCATAGGTCGTACCAATATACGACGAGAATAACTTTCCAAAGGAATAAGCCTTAACATACCTCGGATGCTGATTCTCATTTAACTGATTAGTTTCAACCTAAAATCAGCAGTTCCACTCAATTGCAGTCCTTATATAGAGAGAATAGGGCTAATTTCAATACCAAATTTAATAATAATAATAACTGTAATTCCACTCTGCTTAACTCGGCCGAAAACCCTCAATTTCTTGATATTCTAGAAGGGAGAAATGCTTACCTATTGCCTATGGCCATTTAGGACCCAATTTGAAGTGATTCCTACAACCTTTACTCGGCCGGGTTCCAGTACACCGAGCTAATTTTTAAGAAATAACTCTGCAGAGATGATCCCCTTAGGCCTAGAACTTTTTATCCGAAGTTAATTTGTGTTTGAATGGAGTTTGACGGTGTAATTTGATGAAAATCCGATGAAAGTTAAATTTTCTCTCTATTCTCAGTAGAGTGTCTGTTGATGAATGATTTAAATCATCCAGGAGGGGCTTTATATAGTTGTAGGATGGTGGCTGGGTGGGGTGCAGCGCGCCACCCGTAGCACCAAAACACGGGCACGATGCGCCACGTATTACACTAGGGAAGAGGCACGACGCGCCGACCTTTGCGCTGAGGGTGGGCGCGACGCGGCGCTTGGGGCGCCCTGCCTTGGGCTTTGACCTCCTGCTTGCTCAATTCCGTACTCGTCAATTCATCCCCTGAGCCATTTTTTGTATGCGCCGCACTCTAAAACTCTCGACATGCGTACGAACACATCGACTAAATGATGGGGACTTATGGGGTGTAACATCATCCCCCCCCCCTTTAGGAACATTCATCCTCGAATGTAATACTTAGGCTTAAAGGACTCAACTCTTTTAACTGATACCAGAAAAATTTCGGCAAAGTCCCCTCTGTATTATGGACTATCAAAAAATCTGAAACACAGAAAATTCCTACACAGGAATCTCACAGGACACTACTTTCAACTAACATAACTCTATCACATATATAAAAACAATTGATAATAATAGAAACAAAGTCAACTGTATATCATCTGAATCTATCTTGCCCTAGCTTAAATTTTCTGAGTCAGTATACTATCGTCGTAGAGCTTAGAACAGCTGAAACAATCCAAACTTCATATCATTCATAGTTTTTTTATTCATTTCTTCTATATTTCTATCCCCCATGATACTCTAAAAAGCTACAACTTTGGTTCTCCAGATGGCTCCTATAACTATTGGAGTCTCTCCGTGGAAGAGTACTTCTGTACCTTGAGTATCCCCAATTTGATCAATCTGAGACAAGGTCTTCTACGCACTTGCATAGTGTTGGTGAACAGATCCTAGCCCCGAAGGTAAAGATTTCTCATAGGCCAGTTGGCTTATCTCTTGGAGGGTCCAGTACAACTTAATGAATCTAGGGTTGGGCTTGCCCTTCTTATCAGATCTCAGAAGAGTTCTCAGGAACACCCAGTCGCTGCTTCAATCCTCAATTTCCCTATGCCACACAATAGAGTAAGACTCCCAATGGCCCTGGGCTGCCAGTACATCTTTTCCGATGATTTCAACTTTCTTCATCTGACTGATGTATCAGTATCCTCGGTTCAACTACCCCTAATTTACCCGCATCAGGTCATCATATAGGGGCCTACATTTCTGCCCATAAAAAATCTCCAGG
>JACEIK010003340.1:18538-30318 GCA_018107945.1 Datura stramonium | reverse complement strand
CTATATTTATGTTGATTACTCTCCACTTCCTTCTAGGCACGACTATCTCTTGAATTGGCCTGCTCAGTTCCTAGTATATAGCCTTCCCTGGCTAGTCATTGGAGCTCTGTGCTTAGACTCAACAATATTTTCCCTCTTCCCATGCCATCAGTAGGTCTCTCTTTACAACCTGATGCGCTTTCGTTAAACTCTGGGTGGAGGGAGTAACGGATGTGGTGCACCTCTGCTATAGTCTACTGACAAAGTCATGCCACCTTTGGAACGCAGAGTCAACCTCTGGCTCTCACAATTCTTCCCCTTACTATCTCAAAGGCCAATGACTTCCTATTGGGCCTTGTCTCTGGGCTGTACTAGGTTAGAGTCTTCGTGTTGTCACTTCTTTACCTCCACAACTAGGGGTGATATTGTAGTATTCTAGGTTACAACCTCACTATCATTTGAATTTCAGCCCAATGATTATTTCTCGACATTCAGCGGTGATTCCATGCTCTGTCAACCTACTATAGCTTGGAGGTGATTCTATTTTCCTCCAGAGTTAGTTACTCATGCCTTCCCCTTACCTCTATAGGCTGAGATCTAGGGTTCATGCCCCCTACGTCGTACTGAAAGGATACTACTGACAAGGTATACCAACCTGTATCGTTCTGACCCACACTCAGGCCAATTTCATTCATATAGTCTCCATGTCCTTCGACATAACAAACTAGGGCCATAGCCATTATTCTGTAGGTATATTCTACTGTCTTTAGCACACTGCGGCAAAATCAGCCTATTTCTGACCTGAGCTTTGCTATTGCTGGGGGGTTATCGCTTATGGACTCTCACACGTGCTTGAGTGCTACTGGCAATCTTATCTTCCATCCTGATTTACTACCGTGAGGTTCTAGGTAACTTGTAAACACTAGGGGTCTCAACCACTTTCTAATTCTTCTTGAAGTTAAATATTCTAGACCTTTTTTACTATTTATTCTGGGCAACATGGCATTGATACTTACGCTTTCTTCTTGTACTGAAAGAAAAAAATAGGAAGTAGAAAATTACACTATCATTCTATTACAAGGCTACGGTACGAAATTCAACAACTCTAAAGGCTAGAGGTACAAACCTCGCACAATCCCTCATGTATTTCAGGTAACCCAACGTTAACTATCATCCCTATCTAATTCTAGATATCTACTAACTAAGACAACTCATATATATATACTATAGTGCTGACCTCCTATTCCGAGGCTGAAGAAGGAATTAGGGATGATGCTAGCATATCTATTACCTTATAAGATTCCCGGTGCCCCAGGAGGATGCCAGGGAGATTAAAAAGACATCTACTTTCGCCTTCAGGCTGATTTTCTCCTAAATGTGGCCCCTCTTGGTACCTTCTCCTGCTGTTCTAGCTAATTTGCGGTTGGCTAGTGTCTGTCTTATATCAAATATTACTCTAGACAGACATAACAATCAAATCTTAGAGATTCAACTCTACACAACTCAGCTCTATAGCACGATTTCAGAAGAAATAGGGGTAACCATACTATCATGCCTTGTAGCCTCCTGCTTATAAAATGTGGTGCACAACAAAAACTAGACACGGATTGCATACTCACTAGGATACGACCTGCTCTAATACAAAGTTTGTCACGCCCCACCTTGGGAATCAAGACTAGCACCTAATGCCACACTGGGATCTAGGCTAACCTGACTGGGCACAGGAACCTCTAGTGCCTACCAGCGGTTCAAATTCAAGAAAAAAATTTTCTATATCTCGGCTGTAAACACATCCTCGAGTTGATAAGGCCACACAACACCTGTAAAGGGAAAATAGCTAACCCAACTAACACATCAATAAAGGGATCCTATACAGGCCAACAAGACCACCATGTTGTCTAGTTATGATAAGAAGAAAACCAACAGTTATAAATCATACTATAGCCGACAAGGATGCTAATTATCTAGCTAAACTAGGCCCCACATAGACAACATGCAAAATAAAACAGACATAGGCCCCACACAGCCAACGACAACCAACTAACTAAAGACTGTAGTCTGCAAGCCTCTAAGAAGACAAATAGTTGTCGGGATAGGGCTCTGGCCTACCCAATTGATATACAAAAATGAAAAACAGGTAACCTCTACAACCCGGAAACTTCAAATGAAAGGAGCTGACCAATGTGCTGACGCTGAATTGATGCTAATGGAGGTCCTAAACTCTGTCTATCTAAACCTCAGGCAAGTATGCAGCACCCCATAGTCGGGTGTCAATACAATATGTACCGAATATGTAAGGCAGTAATGAAAAGGTTGAATAAACACTGGTAAAGAACTAAAAATGAATAACAAGAAGGGGCAGAAGTTAACCTGTAAACATCCTTATTGGAACTTAACCTGGCCCCCATAAGCCTAGAAGGTGCAAGCAACACAGAAATAACCTACCAAGGCCCCCATAAGCCCTGGCAAGTAAAATCCAGTCTATATACCCTTATCCAGGTTTCTATGATTCTACTGGTACTATAGCCAACCTACCTAGCTTCCGGATCCGCATCTGAGCCTGCTGGACTCTTGTAATAGTGTCTGAGCCCGATGGGCTCTTGTAACTGAACCCTGGGCACACAAGGCTCGATGGAGGGTCAGTGATGCTGATACGACATAAAATATAGGTCCATACATGGATGGATGTAAGTATGGCCTAGGCCTGAGTATGGTCTCGTCAAACATCATATAGCTCCTTGGAGAGATTAGTAGCCCCATAGGCGAGGACATTATCATATAGCTCTTTTGAGAGATCAATAGCCCCGTAGGCGATGACACAATTAGCAACCTTAAAGTTGGTCAATGGAAGGCTATCCTAGGTGGGATCAATCCCAACCAATATATTGTATTTGGGTCTCAACCTAGCCACTCGAAAGGCGTATCTATCTCTGAAGGCCTATCACGACCGCCTCACCCCTAGAATAGTCTATATAGCTACCAACGGGCACATCTCGTGCGCCTACACCTGACCAAAGGGTCCTTCCTGTGATATTATTCTCTAATAGTCTGGACAGAATAGGGAGGGGTCTAGAGTGACCTAAACAATACTCTGAACATCAGGCTAGGACAATGATGGCTCATAAGCGAATAGTAAATTCACAAACGACCAACTATTTAGTCCCTTCGCTTAGAGAAACTGCAGGGCTGTTACTAACCAGACATCCTCTTGGGCAGTCAGCCCTATCCTTCTTCAAACAACTTATTAAAATTCTTAGCCTGAAGGTAACTCTGTACTACTATGGTTCTAGTCTTTTGGGCACTAGCTTGGTCTTTTTTTAGATTTCATATAACGTCTCTAGGAGATTCATTAGCTCGTAGGAAGGTTTACTTAGTTCTAGCCACTCGCAGCAACATGTACCTGGGTACCTCTACAAGTAGGCTCGGGCATCGGGCCCACATTGAACTACTGGTAGGGTTCCCTCCTTAGGGTATTAACTGGCCTATCAGACTTGTAGCGACTAGTCTGGGTTCCTAGGCAGCCTGTATGACAACATTATGTCGACTGAAGTTGAGGGTCACTGGCAGCAACCAATCGTATGGAAAGCTTTTGCTCAGCATGCTAGGCAACCCTGGCGCCAACAACTCGAGAATAAGCCCACCCCATCTAGATCCTCGACCTAGAGGCGTCAAGGTACGCCATCAGCCTCTGTGCGAGCCTCACTGACACTTCAGGTGTCAAACTGATAGTTATATCGCCCGTCTGTTTCATATGCTGTCCAACTTACCAAATCAGGATTAACGGCTAACCCTAAGCTTCTAAGGACTTGACATGGTAGCAACACGTCAGAATCCTACTAATATAATGAATAGAAGAACAGAAGGGTTGCTATGACGCTCGTAGTGTGAGTCATATTTAGCATACTCCTTCCCAACGAAGGATATTGTAGTTTATTCTCAACACCTCTTTTAGCAGCTAACCACAACATATAGAATCACTATTTACAAGCAACAACTAACCACAACATATATAATCTTTATCCACTAGTAGCAACTAATACAATATACGGGATCGTTATCTATGTTCAAAAACATAGGTCGTATCATTAAACGACGAGAATAACTTGCTGAATGAATAAGCCTTAACATACCTCTGATGCCAACTCTCGTTTAACCGATTAGTTTCAACTTGTACCCAGTGGTTCCACTCAACTGCAATCCTTATATGGAGATAATAGGTCTAGTTTCAATACCAAATTCGGCAAACAATTACATCTTTCGATAATAATAATAACTGTAATTTAACTCTACTTAACTCAACCGAAAACCCACAATTTCTTGAGAGTCTAGGAAGGAGAAATGCTTACCTATTTCTTGCGGCCGTTTAAGACTCAATTTGAAGTGATTCCGACAACCTTTACTCAGCGGGGTTTAGGTACACCGAGCAAATTTTCAAGAAATAACCCCACAGAGATGCTCCCCGTAGGCCTAGAACTTGTTACCCAAAGTTAATTTGCTACATAGTTTGACGGTGTAATTTGATGAAAATATGATGAAATTTACCTTTTCTCTCTATTCTAGGTCGAGGGTCTGTTGATGAATGATTTAAATCATCAAGGAGGGGCTTTATATAGTAATAGGACATTGGCAGGGTGGGGCGCGGTGAGTCGCCCGTAGCGCCAAAACACGGGCACGACATGCTACCCATTGCGCTAAGGAAGAGGCGTGACACACTGGCCCTTGCACCGAGGGTGTGGAACAATGCGGCGCCTGGGGCGCCCTACCTCGGGCTTCGTCCTTCTGCTTTCTCAATTTCGTACTTGTCCGTTCATCCCTCGAGCCTTTTTTCATATACGTCAAACTCTAAAACTCTCGACATGCGTACGAACATATCGACTAAATGATGGGGATTTACGGGGTGTAACACATTACTTCTCCTTAATTGATAAAAATCTCAAACAAAATAAATTACACGATTCCCCAACCACGACTTTCCCAAGATCTAGTCTAGATAGGTAGAAGTGCTCTATTTGAATGTTTGACAAAAAAATGATCTAGCTTCGTCCACAAAGAAGAACACTGAAGCTGATGTTGAGTACTCCACGCCAATCAAAGAACTTTAACCTGCCACAACCTACACCAAAAAGGTGTAGCAAGGTAGTATCAGAACACCACACGTACCGGTAGGCATCATCGGCTAACTAGAGTTAGTTAACACAACAACATAATAATCAATTTATAATCAATGTTAATAAATGTAACGATTACCTCACTCGTAAACATCACACTAGGTGTAACAACTACATTCTCATTTCTTAAACCTCATCAAAGTTTATGCAATTATTTTACAAACCTAATCATTATTACAGCCCTTCAATCTGTCTCCCTTCATTTTCGTTGCAACGAGTACTCGGTCTGCCACAGCAGTCCCACTACCGTGGATATTTATCCGCTGTAGCCATACACCCAACACTCAGTACCTAATTTTTCCCCTGATCTAGTTCTGTTTATTACTTCCATAAAGCTCCGTAGCACCCCTATCTATCTGACCATTTTACTAGGATTAACCAAGTCCATTTCCACCATTTATTAAAAAATTTAGTTATCTATTGAATTTTTCAACTCTCCTTAATGAAGTACATCAATTAATAACGTCTACTTGCTCTCTCACGGTTCTACCCTATTCTTTTGTTCAACCCTTCATGCTATCATCTATTTCCCACAAAATTAAATGTAAAAGAAGACAAGCAATTGCAAATATGGATTATGTAATCTTAAGTACACACAGAGGTCGTCCAAAAATAATGAGGGAGTCAATGTTCCCCAACATTAAGTACATGCACATACCTAACTTCATGCCATGAAAATTTCATAAAATATCATACCTAAATTGGATAGCCGTACACAATATTCCACACCTGTTTCTCACCTCAAACTCGATTCGTGTCGGTATATCCTGTATCACACTTGTATTTCTCGTACCTTTCTGTATCTGTAGTCGTATGTATATCAACCACACCCGCATAATCTTTATCTCATAATCATACCATTGGTGATATACCTGATACACGGCTCCATCATATCACTATACACACATGCCAGAGGGTCTTATGCTTTCCCATCTAGTCATGACCTGTAGGGGACTCTAGAAATTCATGTACTGTACACCCGGCCGTATAAACCATTCATCATTTGTCAGTGTACTCTCTCATAAACCTAGCGTAATGGTCCTGTAGCCATACTTGTCTATGTACTCACTCATATCGCTCGCCCCGATGCTCACCTCAGGCACGAGCCACTTGTGTATCCAAAGCTTACTAAAAATCTAAACACATTACCTATTCATCTAAGTTTCTTACACTTGGCCATAGGACTCTGATTTACCATCATATCAATGACTTTCCTTTTGCATTATCCATTATCTCAGTCACACATACCTTTGATGTCAACTCACCGCTCAAACTTAGGATGCACAATGTAGCACAACTAGAAATAAATCATCACACGACAAAAATTACATAACCACCTCAACAAGTACAATCACATACATGATTTCAAATCAATATCATGTCCAAACAATAATAATTACATTTATTTTAGCATGTTGTATGAATTACGACTTGGCCTGCTCACTATTTTTGGCTCCACTGCAGCGGCACTACAGCCGCTACAGTGGTCTCGTTGCAATGGTATATTACCTACTGTAGCGGTACTGTTGGCAATACTACTACCAGTCTTTATTCCAGTTTCATTCAGTAATTCGCTTCTTTATACTCACCATAAAGGAAACAATGTCACATCAAGCTCACTTCAACAATTAACTTGCCACGGTATCACTGTTAATGCTAACAACAATCATCAATCCAGAATACATGATACCAACCACTGCACATTCAAGTCATTACTTAGGGAATTGCTATCCTACATTACTCGCTTCATCTCACGCTCAAAAATAGATATATCTTATTAAATAGCCCATTAATTGCATCTCCTACACAAATTCTATGTGATTTACACGTCCAAGGAGACCATTTATTAGTTGAAATATCTCCCCTAAGGTTTTACCTCATTATGGACTTTCATTACCTCTCTTCTAATTCGCTTGTTCTTGGATATTCACCGATCCCGATTAACAGACAATAACATGGTTAAAAATCCAAATTTACATTATCGAAAGCATACTAACCATATGCATGTATATGTTTAGCTAACAAAAGTCTAACGCAAAAGAGAGTAAACCATAGTCTATCTAGGCGCCAAGCTATTATCCCGATTGTTCTTGATTATGGGGCTACATAATTTTCTTGATTTTCTTGCAAGAGCTCCTAGCTATGGAGGTCGAATTTCCACCTTTGGATCCTCTTGTTTTTCCCGAAAAGTCTATTTTCTATTTTTAGGTGTCTTTAATAAGTCCTTCTCAAATACTAGGTTTTCAAAATCCTAATTAGAACGGGATTGCGGATTTCTAGTCCACGTCATCTGCTACAGCGTACACCCTACCTGTTGCAGCGGTTTTGTTGTGGCGAAAATCATTCCTCCGCGGCAAACACCCACTTGAGTCCACTCGATTGTGGCTAAATCCATTTGAATTTACTCCTCGTGTGCCCTTCATTTCTCAGGATTTTATCATGAATTTCTAAAAATTTAAATTCGTCTATTTTTTATAGGGTCGGAATGCTTTAATGGACGGATGGGTCATTACAGTTGTACTACTCCCAGTATCCATCTCCATCATAGCTCCATTTGTGAAGTAACCCTTTTTAGATGTGTGCTAGTCCTCCTCTAGATTTGATCTGCAACTTAATGCTTATTCAACTTTTTGATGAGATCCAATGATCTCCACACTTTTTATATCTCTTTCTACCTTCATTCTTCCTTTTCTCCATATTGATCTCCTGTAACTCATTTTTATTTTTGATATGCATCTTTGTGCCCTAGGTTTGGACCTGCTTTCTATTAAAAGAATATGAAGCCTTTAGAATTTGACTCTGATATACCTGAACCTTTTGGTCTGATCTACTCCCTTTTAGTACAAATTGATGTTTCCTTTTGGATTTTGTTATATTTTGTATTTGCATATGCATTCTGATTTTGGATTCATAATGTGGTAGCTTAGTAATTGCTTTTCTCGCACTATCTCCTAGTCTCTTCTCATTTCAATATAATTCTCAGATATTAAATATAAAAGAAAAACCAATTTTATGAATTTAATATATTATTACACTAAATTATAATTTAACATAATGAAAATAATAAATAAGATGACTGAAGCAAATTATTTGTTCAACTTGTACAATTATCTCAATAAGCTACCAACAACCTCAAACGAAAGTATGGGCCAAAAAGCCCAAAACACAACCCGCCCTATCCTATTTAAAAATTTAAGAATGTAAGTTTTGATCACGCCATCTATCCCACTCCATTTAAGCATTACTCTGTCCTACCCTATTAGATCTTTCTCCTGCCCTGCTCCACCCTACCCTGCCTTAGTTGTCATTCCTACTTCTATTGTTATAGNAAAATTGGATTTAGCTGCTATTAAATTAATAAGACCCTACCCTGCCTTAGTTGTCATTCCTACTTCTATTGTTATAGTCACTTCAGACTTCAGGTCTTCCACTTTTTCTCCTATGAATGAAAAACTTTCAGCCTTACGACACAGGTTTGGGGCTCAAAATAAAGGATTGTACACAGGCACACTCTTTTTAGATCTTCTACAATTTATAAAATTTTCTATATTTGATAACGAAAAAAATATTTAAATATTTAATTATTATAAAATAATAAAACAACAATAAGAATATTATAGAGAAAGAATGTCATGCCCCGAGCCTACACCCTGAGCGTAACACGGTACTTGAAGCCACAAGTGACCCCAAGTCAACCCCTGGTCTATTAGTCACTAGCATTCTGAGTAAACATGCACAACGAAACTTTAAAATAATATCATAAAACATTTATGAAAGACAAGTCTGAAAACATAAAGTTAAAAACATTTCAATAATACAGATAAACTTGAAAACAATGTCTGTCTGAAAGCCATCTAACTGAGGGGTTGCTGGGATAAGCCCCCGGCTAACTCTAAGTATAACTAAAATAATAATTCAACTGAAAGAAAGTAAAACAATGCCCTCGAATGATGAGGACTCACACTTCAGCTGTAGTAGAAGAGTATCTGGATCGCAATGGCCAACAATGCCGAGTCTAGGAACCTGCATCTGTATCATGAAATGATACAATATAAAAGTATGCGTCAGTACTTTGAATGTACTAAGTATGCGAGAGAAACATGAATGACATGAAAAACTAGTAACTGAACTGGCATGACATGAAATGACCAACTGAAATGCTGAAAACTAAATCAACTGATATAAAACTAATATGGTAAAAAATGACCCTGGATGATGTTCATAAACATGCCCTATGTCTGAAATACTGAGTCTGAGATACTGCACTAACTGATCTAGGCTGAAGAATCTGCTAGTAAACTATACTGACTAGTGGGAGAGGATATAACCGACATATAACCACATGAGCTAGATGTGGAGTCCGATGTAAACACCCCATCGGTAGGACCCAATATACCTTGCCAGGGTATAAAGGCATGGACTGTGAAAATCACTGTCAAAAGGGGGCCATTAGGCCAAGTAAATAAAACCTATGGTGGCAACGTAGTTCTGGAACCTGGGTGCGCTGGAACCCCATCCCTTTCGGTGCTAAGTCCTACTCACACTTGATAATCCTATTACTGCTACAACTAACAAGCGGATAGCTCGATACTGGGGTTCAAGACTAACCTGACCCAGGGATACTGTTAGAGAGTTCCCTGAGCATCTTATAGGAAAAGATCTGGAAACTGAGTTTCAAGACTGGTCAGAGCTGCTTATCTGGGAGCGTTGTAACCGTCAAGAGAAACAACTGATAACTGAAATGTGGTCCGAGGGCTGGTCAGAGTTATAACTAAATGTCATGACCGCCTAATGGACCAAATAATCTGAGTTCTGAGTCTGAGTTTGATAGCTCGGAGGCACCACTGACACTTCAAAAATAAACTGGAGTCAAACTATTCAGTTTACATTTCTTGGACAACACGAAGGTTGCTAAAATCTGATTGAAGCTAGACTGATGTGATTCTAACTGAGATTAGACTGATAGATTTTTTGTGTTCTAACTGACTAATTTACTAAGCAGCTAATAGAGAGCTCATTTATGCCGACGACTTGGAAAAATTGATAATATAAGGCAATTTCAAGAATTTTGAGAATTTCATGCAACAGAGCAAAAGTCATTCTCGTTAATGGGATATTTGCTCAACACACACACACATATATATATAAAGGAAATTCTAGAAAATTCAGCAAAAATCATTCTTCATTCACTGGAGAGAACTGAACTTGTAAAATCATTCTTCATTCACTGGAGAGAACTGAACTTGTAAAATCATTACTCGAAATTTAGGGCTTAAATTCACCTTTGTAATAACACTGACAATCTGATAAGGAACTGATGGAAATTATATCAACAATAAATATGAACATCGTTCTAAGTGAAAGCAATGAAAATAAACATGAATGCTTCTCATACTCGAAAGCTCAGGGCTCAAAACTGATAGAAGAAATTGAGGAGGACTTTGGGGACGGAAGGGAAGGACAATATGCCTATGCCTCAGAACTATGCACCAACGTAGGTTTATACATTATGACTTTGGGACCTTCCTTGTGAGCTTCCCTTGCTCGAATTGTCCTTCAGCTTGATATCGATATCATGGTATCGTCCCTATCCCTGGCAAGGATTTTGTTACACCCCATAAAAGTTGGAGATTAATAGGTGTACACGTGTATTTGAAATAAATAAAGAAGAGTACGACACACGTAGAGAAGCCTCGAAAGTCGGGTCTAGCGAGGCCAGGCAGCACAGGGACAGCATGATGCGCCAGCCTACAGGACACTGACCAGCGCGACACACTAGCCGGCAGGACACTGGCCAATGCGGCGCGCCAGCATTTTTGGCTCCCTGGGCAGTGCGACGGGCCAGCCCTCTTGGTGCGATGTGGGGCGCGACGAGGGAGCAAGGCAGCGCGATGTGCGAGCACCCCCCCTTCCACCGCCATAAGTATATAAATACCCCTCTAAGTCATTTGTAAGTTATTTTCCAACCATCAATCGTCCAGAGTAAGAGCAAAATGCAACTTTCAAGTAAATTTCATCCATTTACGCTATGAAATAATGCCCTAATTCAAATGAAATTCGGGTATCAAAGCTTAAGCCCATAGGGACACTTTCAAAAACCCCACATACCTGGCAAAGAAACCTGGAGAATCTTCCTGAAAATCGAAAAGAAAAGTTCTGCCCTAGCCCTTGCTCTGAAATACTCTGAGAGAGAATTTTACGATGTTCTTCTGAGGATTAGCATGAGAATGAGGGGAGGAACCGTTTTTACCCACTAAAACATCTAAAACTGAAGCTAAAACGACATGGTTTAGGGTCCAAAAGAATAGAAATGTCGAATTTTCACTTAATGAAATTTCCCTAAAAAACAGTTCTAGCACCGACCACTAGTCGTACCACGAGTCGTACCACGAAGTCACGACTCGTGGTCATGGTCACCTCACCATTTTTTTCCATCTTCTGAAACTGGCCACGACTCGCATACCACGACTCGTAGTACCATCCTACGAGTCGTACTGTCAGTCGTGGTATCATCCACCCATACCAACTACGACTTACCCACGACTCCTCATCATGACTCATTCCTACATCTTATGAGTTGTAGCATGACCCGTGACTACTCATTGGCACCACCTTTGACCAGTCTTAGAACCC
>JACEIK010003340.1:0-17117 GCA_018107945.1 Datura stramonium | reverse complement strand
AGATATTACTTGTATGGTGTCCATGTGAATATTTTCACAGATCATAAGAGCTGAGTCATACCTCTCGGTCTCTGGTGTTCTACCTTTACTTGCTGGCAGTTTGGGAACTTAGCTACAAATTCAGCAATATTTCTTTTCATGTCGTTCCACCAGTAAATATCCCGTAAATCACGGTACATCTTAGTAGCACCAGGGTGAATGGAATATCTAGAACTGTGCGCTTCAACCAATATCTGTTGTCTCAACTCGCCGACGTCCGGTACACACAATCTACCCTGGTAATGGAGCACACCATCTCCTTCTTTGGAGAAAGCTTCTATCTCTTTTCTGAGCACTGCCTCCTTAAGCTTAATCAAAATGGGATCTTCATCTTTCCTAGACTTAACTTCCACAACTAAGGAAGAATCTGACCCACTCTGCATAATTACTCCACCTTCAGGTGAATCCACCAGCTGTACTCCCAACCGGGCTAGCCTATAAATATATTTAGCCAATTCCTTTTTTCCTTCTTCCGCATGAGCCACGCTGCCCATAGACACTCTACTTAGTGCATCATCCACCACATTGGCCTTGCCTGGGTGATATAGGACACTCATGTCATAGTCTTTTAGTAGTTCTAACTACCTTCCCTGACGAAGAGTTAGGTCCTTCTAATTGAACACATACTGCAGACTCTTATGATTTGTAAATATATCTATGTGAGCTCCATATAATAATTTCTCCATATTTTTAACGCGAACACCACCACTGCCAGCTCCAAGTCATGAGTCGGAAAGTTCTTCTCATAAACTTTGAGCTGTCTAGAGGCATAGGCCATCACTTTTCCCCGTTGTATCAAAACACAACCAAGTCCAACTATGAAGGCATCACATTATACAACAAACTCGTCTGTTCCTTCTGGCAGGGTCAAAACTGGAGCGGTAGTGAGTCGAGTCTTCAACTCCTGAAAACTCTTCTCACACTCATTTGACCATTCAAATTTCACATTCTTCTGGTTCAAATTGGTTAGAGGAGATGCTATAGAGGAGAAACCTTCCACAAACCATCGGTAATAGCCTGCTAAACCCAAGAAACTCCTTATCTCAGTCGGAGAGGTAGGTTTGGGCCAATCCTTCACTGCTGAAATTTTGTGATGGTCTACTTGTATTCCCTCACCCGATACCACATGACCTAGGAATGACACAAACTTAACCAGAATTCACACGTGCTGAATTTGGCGAATAATTGGCGATCTCTAAGGGTCATGCCAATTACCTAAGGTATGTCACTCTCTCTAACCCTTAACTGATGGTACCCCAACCTGAGGTCGATCTTGGAAAAGCAACTGGCTCCCTAAAGTTGGTCAAATAGATCATCAATTCTGGTCAAAGGGTACCTGTTCTTAATGGTGACCTTGTTCAGCTGATGGTAATTTATGCACATTCTGAGAGTACTATCCTTTTACGCACGAATAGCATTGGAGCACCCCAGGGAGAGATGTTGGGTCTGATAAAACCCTTGTCAAGAAGATAGTTTAGCTTCTCCTTCAACTCCTTAAGCTCAGCTGGAGCCATTCTGTAAGGAGGGATAGAGATGGGCTGAGTATCTAGGAGGAGATCTATTCTGAAGTCTATTTCCTGCTCAGGGGGAACTCCGAGAAGATCCTCAGGAAATACCTCTTGGAACTCGTTGACAACTGGAACTGACTTAATGGTTGGGGTCTCAAAGTTGGAATCCTTGACCCGAACCAGATGATATAGACATCCTTTGGAAATGAGTTTCTGGGCCTCAAGGTAGGAAATAAACCTACCCTTAGGCGCTGAACTGCTTCCCCACCATTCTAAAACTGGTTCATTAGGAAACTGGAATTTGACAACTCTAGTTCTGCAGTCAACTGAGGCATAGCAGGAGTGTAACCAATACATGCCAAGAATAAGGTCGAAGTCGACCATATATAGCTCTACAAGATCATCTAGAATAACTTTACTCAGGACTGAGATTGGGCAGTTTCTATACAACCGGCTGGCTCTAACTGACTCGCCAACTGTGGTGGAGACTGAAAATGGTTTTGAGAGGACCTCTAGACTGATGTTGAACTGGACTGCTATATAGGGAGTCACAAATGAAAGAGTGGCTCTTGGATGTAAGAGAGCATACACGTCTATATGGAAGAGATGTAACATACCAGTTACTACGTTAGGTGAGCTTTCCTGATACTGACGAGAAGATAGAGCATAGAAACGATTCTGGTGTTGACCTCCATTTATACCTGATGAGTTGGCCTGCTAAGCTGGTCGACCTGCTGGAGTTGCTGAGGTAGTGGATTGTGATCTTCCTCGCCCTGCTGATGGGCACTCTTTGAGTCAGCGCCCAAGCTATCCACATCCGAAACAGCCCTCTCATCCCTAAAGACACTCTCTAGGATGATTCTTGCGCACTTGGAACAAGATGGATATTTTTTTCCTGTACTGTGGACCTGAGACTGAATGCCAAAAGACCCACCTCTGATCCTGGTGGGACCGAAAGGTTGGGGCACTGGTGAGCTAGGTGTTGGGGCCCTCTGCTGTTGCTGCTGTGGGCGGCTACCACCGCCAGATCTCTGGTGCCCAAAAATTGTATGACCAGTTCTTTCCGGCTTGTTCTTACGTTCCATATCTTTCAACTTTTCTACCTCGATCTGCTGGGCATACACAATTAATCTAGAAAGGTCCATCTCCTTGATTAGCATTGTCGTCCTACACTCTTTGAGGACCAGATTAGATACTTCATTTAAGAACTTCATCATGCAAGCCCTTGGATCAGCCACCATCTCTAGAGCATACTTTGATAGTCTAGTAAACTCCAGAGTGTACTCCTCCACTGTCCGGTAGTCCTAGGTTCATAAACTCTTCCATCTTACCTCTCTCAGCTCCCAGGGAAAGAACCTGTCCAGAAAAGCTGTATGAAACTCCTCCCACTCAACCGGTCCTGCTTCTGCTTACCGCCCCTTCTTTCACTACTCATACCAAACCTGGGCTACCCCTTTTAGCTGGTAGGCAACCAGGTCAGCACTCTCGGAGGAGCTAACAACCATGATCTGGGTGATCTTTCTGATCTCATCTACAAAGCTTTGTGGGTCCTCTACCACCTTAGTTCCGTGAAAGTCTGGAGGGTTCATCCGAGTGAAATCCCGCACCCGAGCAGCAGCTGCAGACCCATTTGTGGCTACTGGAACCACCTGCTGGTTCACCTGATAGGTGACAGTCTGAGCAAGCAACTAAATGGACACCCTGAATTCGGCGGTAGACACAGAGTCATCCTAAGGAACTGTTGGAGCTAGTGGAGCGGGTCTGTTGGAGTTTCTGGCTCTTCATCCATTTCCACATCGAGGAGGCATTGTTTACGGAAAGGAAATAGGACACGATTTAGAAAGACGCCTTTGGAATTTGACATTAACGCATGATAAAGAGCATGAACAAAAAGGGAAATTTTCCTAATAACATCTCGTAGCCTCCTCGTCATAAGTGTGGCGCACTTCACACCCATGAAAAGGACTCTACCCGATGCGGCTTTCAGAAATTCCGAGGATACTCTAAACCTAGGCCTCTGATACCAATTTTGTCACACCCCGAGCCTACACCCTTGGCATAACACAGTACTTGAAGTCATAAGTGATCCCAAGTCAACCCCTGGTCTATTAGTCACTAGACCACGGGTGTGACCACGAGTCATGGTCAACACCAAGAGCCGTCAAGTGACTCATAGTCAAGGGTTGACTAAATGTTGGAAAATTTCAGGTTGTGTACTTAATGGGTCCTCACCACGACTCGTTTGAGACACCAAGAGTTGTGGTGTCACCGATGGTAACCCCGGGAGGTTCTTGGTAGTGAGGGTGATGGGAGGCGGCCACGAGTCGTTGGATCTCCTAACAACTCGTAAAGCCAGTCGTTGGCAGGATTGAAGAAATTGTATAAAAAAAATTCTATTGCACCTAATGATTGGACCCCATGAGTCGTTCCTGAGCTCTCAAGCAAGACTAAGGTTCCTCATCCATTACAGAAATTCAAGCTTCCTTCTCCAGGAAATTCTTAGCCAGGTATATGGGAATTCAACACGGGAATAGTTCTTCCCTTATGTAACCAAAATCCTCTTCTAGTTCTCTATCGATTTTAGTCCCTGAGTTATCGATTGTGAATTCATATGTCAGTAGTTAGATATCATCTAATTTATGTGGGACATTATTCATGTTAATTGTAGATATGTTTCCACCAGATTATGACTACTCTGAAGCTTGTTCCCATAAAGTGAATCCCAGCCCTAAACTTTCGAATGCGAATAAATTATATGTCAGACTCCGTTTATAGCTTTCGGAATATGGTCTATGTTGATTGTTGGATATTTCCATTACCCAATTATTGTATAAATGCTCATTCCTGTAAGGATGGTTTTAGCCCTAGTGTTGAATGAAATCAACTAGAATTTTGCTTGTTGGATTATCTTTCTTGTGGCTTGATCCTATCAGTTGGTTTCCCATATTGCTAGACTATGTTGAGATCTTAGACAAATGCTTGTTAGTCCAATCTTAGACAATTATTAGCAGACTCAGTAATTTCAAGAATGTCAGTTGATCAGTTTGACTACAGTATTTAGTGAGGTGTTAGTGGTGCCTCCCAGTTATAAGAATTGGACTTAGTATCAGATTTTAGTGGTTCTTTAGGTGATCATGAAACTTTTAGATAAGCATTTCTAACCAGCCTTAGGACCCCGGTCTCAGATTATAGTTTGTTCTTTAGACGGTTATGGCGCTCCCAGATAAGCAGCTTTGACCAGTCTTAGAACCCAGTTACAGAATCTGGTCCGATAAGACTCTCAGGGTGCTTTCAGATAAGTATTCCTGACTTAATATTGGGCCCTAGTTTTAAGCTATTAGCTTATTAGTCAGTCTAGAAATATCCAATGGAAGTAGGACTTAAGCACCGAGCAGACCGGGGTTCTAGCGCACCCAAGTTCCCAGAACTACGTTGCAACTGTAGGTTATATTTTATTGGTCTCATAGCCCCAGACTTGTAATGACCCAGTTCATGCCTTTATACCCTGGCATGGTATATTGGGTCCTACCGATGGGGTGTATACATCGGAGTCCACGTCTAACTCACATTGTTACATGTCGGTTATAGACTCTCCCACTAATCAGTTAAGTCCAGTTTCAAATTAGTTACTTCAGTTCAGTTTCAGTTTGTTTAGTTCGCACAGTTAGTTCAAACTAACTTTTATTTCTTTGACCATCAGACAGGGTCATCTTTACCATCTCAGTATGTTTCAGTTATTTCAGTCCAGTATATCAGTTGGTCATTGCATGTCATTTCAGTTCAGTTATTTATATCCAGTATTATGTTTTATACTGCTTGCTTAGAACATTCAAAGTACTAACACATACATTTTATGTTGTATCATTTTATGATACAACCGCAGGTTCTCAGTCTCATCGCCATTAGTAGATTCCTTCGGGTGATATCAGCAGCGGAAGTGGGGAGTCCTCATCTTGCAAGGACAACATTTTTTTATTATTTCAGTTAAATTTTCTTTCAATTAGACTTTAGAGTTAGCTGGGAGCTTGTCCCAACAACTTATCATTAGTATATGGCTTTCTGATAGACTTTCAAATATTTAGTATTGTTGTTCTTTCAGATGTATGAACTTTTTAATTAGATCAGTTCTTCTTAAATGATTTCATTATTTAAAGCTTCCGATATGTTTTTTAACTCGGAATTTCCAGTATTCTGATAGACCATAGGTTGACTTGTGGTTACTTGTGATCTTAAGTATCGTGCCTCATCTAGTGTATAGACTCGGGGCGTGACATAAAAACACAAAGGTAACAATGTCATTATTGCATTTTTTTATTAGTGAATAGTCACTAAGGTGGTTAAGTCACATTCACCTTACTTGATTTTCTTCATATAAGGATTACGAACAAGTTTACAAAAACTTATAAATGCTCTGCCATTTTAAATTCTTTGTTAATTTTCATATAATTTTTTTCAAGTGAAAATATTCATTAGTATTTAAATGCATGACATCTTCTAGTGTCTAAAATACAGGCCCATTAAGCTTTTCGCTTATCAAGATATATTATTTCACTTGATAATTGTTTCTGCATCAATATGCTTTAATGGATGTAGAATTTAGATCCTTACAATCTTTTAAAATATTTCATGTTATATTATATCAAAAATATCATCGATGATATATCATTTGTATTGATTTGCAATTGGACATAACTCATTGAGATCTCATCACTTTCAATATTTTTCTTAGGCAGCTAAGTCTTTCATGAGGTTTTATGAAGTGTTATGTTGTAAGCTCTTCAATATCACATTGTCTCCTTATTATCATCATTTACTCCATTCTTTTTTCAAAAATTATTGCAATAGAAATCAATTGATCTATAATGCTTCATGCATAATGTAGACTCTGTCCTTCAGAGCATTGATTTAATAGAAGTTTTTGCAGCTGAAATATAAAATTAATTTTGGGTTAGCAAATTCTTCAGGCATTTAACTTGAATTATTTTTAATAGGGATCATACTAATGATAATTCATAATATATTTCTTAGTTGCTTATTCTCTCCTCTCGTGGTAGAAAAACTAACATATATTCCTAATCTTAATTGGAGAATTTATTTGTGTATCGTGATAGATTTATTAATCATATACCACACTTTAAAAATTATTAGATGAAAAATATTTGATTTCTGACCTTGAACCAATTGAGCGAAGGGAGGACTAATGATAATTTATTAGTCAAAATACAAGTGCTATTGTATGTAATATATCATATCATAGACCAATCCACTAAGCTTTATTCTCACNCAATCCACTAAGCTTTATTCTCACAAGCAATGGTTCATCTATTTATTAGAGACATTCAATATTAAACCAACTTTAATATAAACCAACATTATCAAGTTGAACTATCTTGATTATATAATCTAAAAATTATGCTCTTGACTCCACTTTTCTAAAGAAATATATTCCTCATACCCTACAAGATCGGAGGCGAGATGAATTCACCACTGGCGAGCAGGAGACCTCTTCAGTTGCAACCTATGAGGCTTGATTCACTCATTGTGTGGGTATGTCCTGCCTTTATTGCCCGTTGAGGAGGAGAGAATCAGGCGGTTTGTTAAGGGCCTAAATGTGGGCCTTCAACTATCAGCCTTTCAGATGGTCTCTACAGGTAAGACCTTCCAAGAAGTGGTAGAATTTGTGAAGAATGTAGAGGAGGTGAAACATGATGGTATGCAAGGAACGTCGAGAAGAAGGCTCGAAAGGTGGGTACTTTCAATGGTTCCTTTGCTAGGACTCCAATTCCCCAGGGGAACTCAGGGTGGCCTGTTTAGTCAGTTATGCAGGCTTCAGCTAGGGTCCACCTGGGATAATTCAGCGGCCTTCAGGTGTAGTTGGGAGTACTCAGATAGTTCCCTCAGATTATAGGGCTCGCCATATTTTCTCTATTCTGGCTCAGAAGCCAGTGATTGACAAGGTGTGTCATTAGTTTTGGGAGTATGGCCATATTCATAGATGATGTCACAGGTTCGGATAGGGCGGGAAAATTGTTCCACACCTAGCTCCGCGATCTCCAGCCATAGTCAAGAGAGGAGATAGTGCATTCAGCAGGGATCGCCCACAGCTTGGGCGAGGTAGTCAGCCAACAGTTAGAGGGGGCACTCTAGTCAGGTACAGGAAGTATTCAGACTAAAAGGGTTGGTAATCAATCCGGTAGAGGGGGTACATAGCCCAATAGGGGCGGGTCTCAGGTAGGTAATCAGGCTCATTTATATGCATTTCCTGGCTGACCTGAGGTAGAGGCTTCAAAAACACTTATCACAGGTACTATTCTTGTATGTGAAAAATGGCTATAGATTTGTTTGATCTGGCATTACTTTTCTCTATGTGTCTATCTATTTGTTATGTGATTAGATCTTGCTTATGATATTATTTATATTCCGATTTATGTGTCTACTCCAGTTGGGGATTCTGTGGTTGTCGATAGGGTTTTTCGAGCTTGTTTAATGGACTTTATGGGTTGTGATACACGGGTAGACTTGGTGATCTTACTTCGATGTTATCCTGGGAATGAGCTGATTATCTCCATACCATGCGATAGTCACCATAGCGATGCCAGGATCATCTAGGTTGGAGTGCAAGGGAAATTGTAGCCCTGCTCTTTAAAAAGCTTGTCTCTTATATTCGTGCCTGAAAATTGATAGGATGAGGGTGTTCAGCATATCTATCCCACATTCGGGATACTAGTTCAAGGGGTCCCTCCATAGAGTCTGTCCCAATAGTTCGTGAGTTTCTAGAAGTATTTCCATGAATTTTCCTAGCATACCGTCGGTCGTGATATTGACTTCTGCATAGATTTGAAGCTAGGGAACTAACCCATTTTCCTACCTCCGTACAGGATTGCACCAACTGGATTGAGGTAATTTAAGGAGCAGTTGCAAGAGGTACTTGTTGTATTAATTGTTGTATCTACGGTTTTGTATAACNTGTATAACTTGTATGAATATAGTGAATTGAATGTTAAAAATGGTTAAAGGAGAACTGCTGGTGTTCAGTGAGACGAGTTAAATCCAAGGCAGTGGTACTCTTACCGTTGTGGCGTGACTGTTGCAGAGGTCAAGCACTATTGCAGTGAGGCCCAATCTAGTGAGCAGGCCAGTCGAACACTTTACACTTATTGATTCTAGAATGTGTACTATTTAATGAATTTGTGTTTTGGTAATTGTATGTTGTTATTTCACCGTATATACGTTATTATTTAAGATCGACCGATGATGCCTACCAGTATATTGTGTCATACTGATCCTACTCCTACACTTCTTTTTTGAGTGCATACCTCGATCCAGGGAGTTCATCTCTACTCCATTTGTAGAGCGGCAATGATACATTAGAAGGTGAGTGGATCCAGATGTGCTTCTACGCTTCCACTGCAAAAGATGTCTTTTGTTCAGACATTGACTTTTTGATTTTCTTAATTTACTCCTCTTTAGCCTATGTTAGGTAGATGTCCTCATGTACAATAACTTTCAGGTCCTAAGGATGTAATAGACAAATGTGACGTTATTTTCCTTTCATATAATAAAGGCTTTCGCTATTCATCATTTTAATGTGATTTATCTGTATTGTGGTGGAGATTGAGTAACTAGCTGGGAATTTGTTGGTTTGCACACCAGAGAGGATAGTGTAGCCAATCATGGTCACTTGGATCGTGACAGTTACGGAAAGTTAACTCATAGGTAATGAATTAATCCTTTATAACGGGTAGAATTGGATGGGTTTAAATTTCCAAGGCTGTTATTTGAAGAGTAAATAATTAAAAACTTTTATGTATTTAATTTTGGATTTTGAGCATTCCAAGGCATTGAGGAAATCAATGGCTAATGTGAAGTAGCTTTCTTATGCAAGTCTTTGTTAGAGGTAGGCTACAATTTATTTTGAGTTAGACATTGCTTAGTCTCTCATTTGTATATGTGAATTAATAAGCATACTTGATTTGTATTTTGACATAGTGTAATTCCTCGGAAACTCAAATACTAGACCTAGTCTTATATCAGAGAAAACTAGAAAAAAATCTACACCAGGTCACAGAACGAGTAATTCTATGACCCTTGGGAGGTGACCACGAGTCATTAAGTGACTCGTGGTGAGGCTTGGGCTTGGGTTAAAGATATTATTGAGGGGACTCATCACGGGCATGACCATGAGTCCTGGTCAGGCCCCACGACTCGTCAGGTCAGCCGTGGCCAGAAGAATTAAAAAGGGAGAAAAATTAAGGTAGTGTACCTAATAGAAGGACCCTACGAGTTGTGGTCAGTCACCATAATTCGTGGGATAGGTCGTGATCTTCCAGTGGGAATTTATTTGAAATTGATGCAGTGCATATGCGAGTGATGACCACGAGTCGTGGTCACCTATAACAATTTGTGATGTCCCTCGTGGCGAACTCATATGATTAGTTAGGCAATGCACTTAACGGACAATGTCACGAGTCGTGGCCTGAAGTGACTAGCCGTTAAGTCCCTCGTGGGGGCCCTGGCAGTCAATTTTCCTGTGAATTTTCTAAGGGTGTTTCAGTAATATCTTAACCTCCTAGACTCTAAACTACATCGTATTAGTGTATTCTTACGGGAATTTAGAGGGGCTAAATAGTTTTCCCCTCATTCCTCATGTAGATACTTAGAAAAACATCGCAGGACTTCTCTTAGAGCTTTTCAAAGCAAGATCTAGGGCAGTCGGTTTCTCCTTGATTTCTCAAAGAAATTATTCGGGCTACTTCACCAGGTATGTCGGAATTCAACAAGGGAATAATTCTTCCCTGGTGTCCCAAATTTCCTCCTTTCTTTTCTCTATCAGTTCTAGCCCTGAAATTATCGAATGTTAAGAAATTTTAGTCATTCTTCGTCTAATTAATGTGGAATGTTATTTCATGTTAGTTATAGATATTTTCCACCAGTTTGTGAATGAAATGATGTTTATTCTTTTGAAGTGAAATTTAGCCCTAGTTCTTGAATGTAGAAAATGTTGAATCTTGCAATAGTATTTCAATATCAAAATCTTGCAATAGTGTTTCAATATCAGTGTTAGGGACTCCTATGTTGTTGGTAGCATTGAATCTCAATCAGATTATTGTCAGTTCAGTTTTATTAACAATGTTAGAATTCTCAGTATCAGTCAGAAATGTCAGATGATCAGTTTGACTACAGAAATTCCCGAGATGTCAGTAGTACCCCGCAGTTATCAGAATCAGATTTAAAACTCAATTTTAGTGGTCCACAAGGAAGTCATGACACTTTAGATAAATAACTCTGCCTAGCCTTAGGACCCCAGCTTTAGATTACAGTTTGTTCTTTAGATGGTTACAACACTTCCAAATTAGCAGCTCTGACCAGTCTTAGAACCCAGTTCCAGAATCCAGTCTAATAAGACTCTCAGAGTGTTCTCAAACATTTATCCCTGACTAGTCTTGGGCCCCAGTTTTGAGCTATCAGCTTAGTGTTAAGTCTAGGATTATCCAGTGGGAGTAAGACATAGCACCAAGCGGACCGGGGTTCCAGCGCACCCAGGTTGCTAGAACTACGCTGCCACCATAAGTTACATTTTTTTTGGCCTCATATCCCCAGACTCTCGTGACACCCAATTCATGCCTTTATAGGCTGACAAGGTATATTGGGTCCTACTGATGGGGTGTATACATCAGACTCCACGTCTAGCTCACGTGATTATATGTTAGTTATAGACTCTCCCACTAGTTAGCTCAATGTCATTTCAGATCAGTTCAGTTTCATATTAGTTCAGTTCAGTATCTCATAATTAGCGCATGTCCTTGACCATCAGACAGGGTCCTTTAGACCATCTCAGTTATTTCAGTTATTAAGTTCAGTAGCGTTAGCTGGTCATTGCATGTCTTTTCAGTTCAGTACTTTTATTCCATTGTGTTATGTTTTCTCCCACTTACTCAGTACATTCAAAGTACTGACGAATACTTTTATGCTATATCATTTTATGATATAGCTACAGGATCTCAGTCTCAGCCTCGCTAGTCGATCGCTCTCCGAAGACTTCGGTTGTTCTAGTTGGTGAGTCCTCATTCTTCGAGGAAGGAGATTATTTAATTCTATTACATTTCCCTTCCTTTTATTTATATATGGAGTTAGCTGGGGGATTGTCCCAGCAACTCATCAATTGTAGTGGCTTTCAGACACATATTTGTTTTTCCAGTCTTGTAACTTTGTTCAAATATTTGCAAATATTATGAACCAACTTTATTCTCTTAAATGTTTATATTTTTGCTTTAAACTTTCACTGTATATATATTTATATGTTACTCATAATTCCAATATATGATAGACTAAGGTTTGACTTGGGGTTACTTGTGACTCCAAGTACTGTGTCCCATCCAGGGTGTAAACTAGGGGCGTCACAAACTTGGTATCATAGCACTAGGTTTAGAGTATCCTCGGATGTCTGAAAGTCGCATCGAGTAGAGTCCTCTTCATGGGTGTAAAGAGCACCACACTTATGATGGGAAGACTGCGATATGTTATTAGGAAAATTTCCTTTATTTCATACTCCTTATCGTGCGTTGAAATTCAGTTCCAGAATCATCCTCCTAACTCGTGCTCTGTTTCATTTCAGTTAATCATGCCTTCGTGGCATGATAAGGAAGAAGGGCTGGTAATGCTCACCGACCTGCCCCACCAGCCTCGGCAGCCCCTCAGGATGACTCAGTGTCTACCGCAAAATTCAGGGGGGGTATTCAGCTGCTTTCTTAAACTGTTACCAACTAGGTGAACTAGCAGGTGGTTCCAATCAACAACAACGTTCCGCAACAACTGCCCGAGTGCAGGACTTCACCCGGATGAATCCTCCAAATTTTCATGGATCTAAAGTGGGAGAGGCCCCTCAAATATTTGTGGACGAGATTAAAAATATCACCCGAATTATGGGTGTCAGTCCCTTAGAGAGTGCTGACTTGATTGCCTACCAGCTTAAAGGGGTAGCCCAGGTCTGGTATTAGGAGTGAAAGATGGGGAGGCCAGTGGAGGTAGAACCGGTGGAATGGGAGGAGTTCACTACAGCCTTCCTGGACAAATTCTTCCCTTGGGAGCTCAGGGAGGCGAAAGTAGCGGAGTTCATGAATCTGAGATAGGGAAATCGGACAGTAGAAGAGTATGCTCTAGAGTTCACCAAGTTCTCAAAATATGCTCCAGAGGTGGTGGCTGAGCCAAGGGCTCACATGCTGAAGTTTGTTAATAGGGTGCCGAACTTGGTTCTCAAAAAGTGCAGGATAGCGATGCTGATTAAGGATATCGACCTCTCTAGCCTGGTTGTCTATGCCCAATAGATTGAGGCAGAAAATTGAGGGACATGGAGAAAAAGAACAAGTGAGCAAGTACTGGTCAATCAGACTATGGCCACTAGAGGTATGGCGGTAGTAGCCGCCCACAATAGTAGTAGCAACAGAGGGCTCCAACGCCTAGCTCAGCTAGCACCCCTACCTTTCGATCCCGCCAGGATCAGAGGGGTGGAGCATCTGGCTCTCATTCCCAGAGCTACAGTGCCGACAACAGATATCCATCTTGCCTTAAGTGTGGCAAGAATCACCCAGGAGAGTGTCTTCAAAGTTAAGAGGGCTATTTTTGTTGTAGACAACTTGGTCATCGGCTTAAGGAATGCCCGTCTGGAGGATAGGGAAAATCACAATCCACTATCTCAGCAGCTCCATCAGGCCGACCAGCTCAGCAAGCCAACCCTTCAGGTATGGATCGCGCCAGTTCCAAAACCATTTTTATGCATTGTCTTCTCATCAGTTTCAGGAGAGCTCACCTGACGTGGTCATGGGTATGTTACGCCTTTTTCATCTAGACGTGTATGCCCTACTAAATCCAGGAGCCACACTATCATTCGTAACTCCCTACATAGCAGTCTAGTTCGATATCAGTCCAGAGGTCCTCTCACAACCATTTTTAATCTCCACCCTAGTTGGCGAGTTAATTAGAGCTAGCCGGGTGTATCGAAACTGCCCAGTCTCAATCTTCGATAAGGTCATTCCAGCTGATCTTCTAGAATTAGACATGGTCAATTTTGACCTCATCATTGGCATGGATTGGTTACACACTAGTTATGCCTCATTTGACTGCAGAACTAGGGTCCTTAGTTTTCAGTTCCCAAATGAGCTGTTGTTAGTATGGACGGGCAGTAGTTCAGTGCCTAAGGGTAGGTTTATTTCTTACCTTAAGGCCAGGAAGCTTATTTCCAAAGGGTGCATTTACCATTTAATTCGGGTCAAAGACTCCAGCTCTGAGACCCAAACTATCTAGTCAGTCCTAGTTGTCAGCGAGTTTCCTGATGTGTTTCCTGAAGATCTCCCCAGAGTTCCTCGTGAATGGGAAATCGACTTTGGTATAGATCTTGTCCCAGATATTCAGCCCATCTCCATCCCTCCGTAAAGAATGGCTCCATATGAACTTAAAGAGTTGAAGGAGCAGCGAAAAGACCTTCTTGATAAGGGTTTTATCAGACCCAGCATCTCTCCTTGGGGTGCTCCAGTGTTATTCATGCAGAAGAAAGACGATACCCTCAAAATGCGTATTGATTACCGTTAATTGAATAAGGTCACAGTCAAGAACAGGTATCCCCTACCCAGAATTGATAACCTGTTCAACCAACTACAGGGAGCCAGTTGTTTCTCCAAAATAGATCTCAGGTCGAGGTATCATCAGCTAAGGGTCAGAGAGTGTGACATACCGAAAACAGCTTTTAGGACTCAGTATGGTCACTACGAGTTTGTGTTTATGTCCTTCAGACTAATAAATGCCCCTACAACCTTTATAAACCTGATGAACAGAGCCTTCAAGCAGTATCTAGATATGTTCGTTATTGTATTAACGATGACATTCTGGTATACTCCAAAAATGAGGAAGAGCATGCTATCACCTAAGGATAGTGCAACAGACCCTCAGGGACCACCAGTTGTTCCCCGGTTCAGCAAATGTGAATTCTGGTTGAAGTCCATGTCTTTCTTGGGTCACATGATCTCAGGTGAGGGTATTCGGGTTAATCCTCAAAAGATAACAGTCGTGAAAGACTAGCCCAGACCTACCTCCCCAACCAAAATCAGAAGTTTCTTGCGTTTGGCAGGTTATTACCGACACTTTATGGAAGGCTTTTCTTCTATAGCATCTCCTCTAACTAGGCTGACTAAGAAGAAGGTGAAATTCCAGTTGTCAGATGCATGTGACAAGAGTTTCCAGGAATTAAAAACTCGAATTACTACTGCTCCGGTGTTGACCCTACTGGAAGGATCAGATAGGTTTGTAGTATATTGTGACACTTCTAGAGTTGGACTCGGTTACGTTCTGATGCAGCGGGGAAAGGTGATAGCCTACGCCTCCAGACAACTCAAAGTTCATGAGAAGAATTATCCAACTCTTGACTTGGAGTTGGCAGTAGTGGTGTTTGCATAGAAAATATGGAGAAACTAACTGTACGGGGATCACGTGGATGTTTTCAGCGATCACAAGATCCTTCAGTATGTACTCAGTCAGAAGTACCTAAATCTTCATCAGAGAAGGTGGTTAGAGCTCTTGAAGGATTATGACATGAGCATGTTATAACACCAAAGCAAAGCCAATGTGGTGGTTGGCGCCCTAAGAAGAGTGTATGTGGGTAGCGTGGCTTATATTGACAAAGGCAAAAAGGAATTGGTGAAGGATATTCACAGACTAGCTCAGTTAGGGGTGTAGTTGGTTGACTCAGCTGAGGGTGGAGCAATGATGCAAAGTAGGTCAGAATCCTCTTTGGTTGTTGAAGTTAAGTCCAAATAGGATGAAGATCCCATTTTACTTAAACATAACAAAGCGGTTCTCAGGAAAGAGGTTGAGTCTTTCTCAAAAGGGGGAGATGGTGTGCTTTGTTACCATGGCAGATTGTGTGTACCGGATGTCGGTGACTTGAGACAATAGATATTGGCTGAAGCACACAGCTCGAGATACTCCATCCACCCTGGTGCTACTAAAATGTACCGCAAATTGCGGGAAATTTACTAGTGGAATGGCATGAAGAGAGACATCGCCGAATTCGTAGCTAAGTGCCCGAACTATCAGCAAGTCAAGGTAGAACACCAAAGATCGGGAGGTATGACCCAGGATATCATCATACCCACATGGAAGTGGGAAGAAGTGAATATGGATTTTATTATAGGTATACCTAGAACTCGTCGGCAACATGATTCTATCTGGGTAGTAGTAGACCGGATGATGAAGTCAGCACATTTCCGCCCAGTTAAAACTACAGATTCAGCTGAGGACTATGCTAGGCTTTATATCCGAGAGTTGGTCAGACTTCATGGGGTGCCATTATCTAATATTTCAGACAGAGGTACCCAGTTCACCTCGCATTTCTTGAAGTTTTTTCAGAAGGGACTTGGTACCCAGGTCAAGCTCATCACAACTTTTCACCCGCAAATAGATGGGCAAGCTGAGTGGACTATTCAGACCCTAGAAGATATGTTGAGAGCGTGTCCGATCAATTTCAAGGGCAGTTGGGATGACCACTTGCCTCTTATCGAGTTTGCGTACAAAAACAGTTACCACTCCAGTATCCAGATGGCCCTGTTTGAGGCATTGTATGGTAGGAGGTGAAGATCTCCTATTGGGTGGTTTGAAGTTGGTGAAGCTACTATAATCGGGCTAGAATTGGTTCATGAATCTATGCAGAAGGTACAACTCATGAGGGAGAGATTGAAAACAACTCAAAGCCATCAGAAATCATATGCTGATGTGAGGAGAAGAAAATTAAAATTTGTTGTGGAGGACCGGGTCTATCTGAAAATTTCACCCATGAAAGGAGTGATGAGATTTGGGAAGAAGGGAAAACTCAGTCCGAGATATGTGCGACCCTGCAGAATTCTAAGGCGAATTGGCAAGGTAGCTTATGAGCTAGAATTACCTTCAGAATTGGAATCTATGCACCCAGTATTCCATGTGTCATATCAAAGAAGTGCATCGGTGATCCAACTTCAATTGTACCATTGGACAATATGGGAGTGAAAGATAGTCTCTCGTATGAGGAGGTCCCAGTCCAGATCCTTGACCATCAGGTTCGTAAGCTGAGGAACAAGGAAGTAGCTTCAGCAAAAGTGTTGTTGAAGAATTAGTAGGTTGAGGGAGCTGCGTGGGAGGCTGAAGCGGATATACTGGTTAGATACCCCCATTTATTCCCTTTCGACTCAATTTCAGTAAGGTATCAAGTTCGTTCCTAAAACTGCTTTTAGTTCATGTGTTTCAATTTCTCTCATGTAAATAAATATGTGCATGATTAGTGATGTCATGCCCCACCTTGGGGGGTATGACTGGCACCTGGTGCCCTAGTAGGACTTGGACTGCTAACTGGTAAGCCTAGGTACGTCTGGTGCCTGGCTAGCTCTATTTCTGATTTCTGGAAACAAAGGGCTATATAACGGCTGTAAACACAGCCTCCAGCCGACTGCGCCTATAGCCACCTGTGCCTGTAATAACAGCTAACCAGAACATACTCATAACAAGGAACCTATGCGGGCCGACAAGGCCACCATGCTGTCTAGTCATCTG
>JACEIK010003339.1:92740-118522 GCA_018107945.1 Datura stramonium | reverse complement strand
TAATTAATTCATAGCAATAATATTTATATAGTTTATCGTGAATTACGCTATTTTGTTACCTATTTACTAAATTATATATAAGTATAGTACTTTTATTAATTTAATAGTAGTTAAATCATTTTTTCTCCAACTTATTTAAAATCTAGCCACTATCTATCTAATTGATACCAATTTTAGCCATTTGATTTAAAGTCTGGCCACATTTTAATTTCCAATTCAAATCAATTTAGTTTCTAACTCATAACCCGTCTGCAACCCATTTAAATGACCCGCGACCCGACCTATTTCACAACTCTCCATCACAATCGTTTGATTAATCTAAAATAACAGACACGATTAAACCCTACATCATTTTCCATTCGCCTAACATAAAACTCCTCACTCTCACAAACTACAACAACGTCGCACACTTTTCCCTCCTCTCCTCTCGCCGCCACCGCGAAAAATCCAGCCACCACTTCAACCAGAAACCGCCACACCTCTCTCTCCCTCTCTCCTCGACCTTTCTTCTTCCTCGGTGAAACCAACCACCAGCTACCGTCGCACACCCTTCCTCTCCTCACGTTTTTCTCCTCTCCGTCGTCCCTGTCTCCCTGTTCATCTTAGGCCGGCAAACAATTACCACCACCATTGTTTCTCCCGAAACCAACAACCAAAACAGACCCAAGCTCTCCCCTCTTCGCTCTTCTTCAACTTCCATTAATTCTAGCCGCTGCACCACCAAGCTTCGCCTCTATTTCACCATCTTTGGTGAAACCAGACCATCGGAAAGCCGCCTCCATCTAATAGACAACCAGCCGCAACCCCGGCTACCAGATCCGACCATCTCCAGTCGTAATACAAAAACACCTCTAACCAAAACCCCCAATTTCTTCTCGCCGCCTTCACCTTCGCCGGTCTCTGTCTCTCTCCTTATCGTCACTAATGGGACCACTACAACACAGCAGCCGACAGACCAGAGAACCACACCGTTGTTGGCCTGCTCCCATCGATAGGCAGAAACCACCCTATCTCACTCTTTCTCTTTTCCTTATCTTTTCCCCGATGGAACACATGCCGCCGATCCGAGAAATGATGTCAAATAGGGTTACAAATTTAAGTGTGAATACGTGGATGATTTCTTTGTTGTTCTATGTGATGAATTTAAATTTTATATTCTGCCTAGAGCTCTTCAAGTGGATATCTAGATCTGCTCCTTTCTGTGATATGTATCTTGACTTAATTTTATTTTCATCATGTTTAATCCATTACGTATCTTTACCCGATTATGATTATTGACATATTCGTAGTTCTGTATATTCTAGACTCTATGATTCTCTATCTTTGCTATGTAATTACAGTAGCTTTGGTTTTTGCAAGCTTCAAAGTCGTATTCAAGTGATCCATAATTTTTGTACCTACTCCATCGATCTGGTTAATTGAATCACTTTGAATAATATGGTTGTAGCATTCAAAACTGCTCCTTTTCTTTATCAAACCCAACGTGTGCTATTAACTTTCACTATTGCATCCTTAAGGAATGTTCTTTAAATACTCTTAGTACCTGTTTATTCATGGCAAGCTCTATTTGATTTCAAGTATCAATAGTTGTCTATGTGAAAGTTATAGTCTATTTGATTTCTTTTCTCTAACTGATTAGGAACAACTATAGCATATGTTGACTTATGATATTTTTGGTTAAGTTTTCCTTCTAATCACGTCGTTAACTTAGGAGATTCTTTTTTTCCCCTCTCATTGATACTGCTAAATATCTCCCTTCCCTTATTTGATTAGATATAACTTTAGGACTTGGTTAATCTTTTTGCTATTTTTTTTATATATATGATTGATCGCGTCTATTTCTAATTAAGGAAAAGATTTCATGTGATTGATTCTCCCATCCTTTCCTTCACGTGGGTTATGTTTATTCATACTAATTTATTCTTTTAACTTCCATTATAAAGGAAGATTGTTCGTTTAAGGTAAATTGTAGTAATATTAATTATGTTGCTAAAGGAAAATGATTTCTTTGATTGATTTTTCCATATTTTTCATTCCTTTATTCCCTAACTGATTTCGTACATGCTAATTAAGGTAAAGATTCGTGTAATTGATCTGGTAGAATATTTTTCTACTTTATTTTTTTTCTGCATATCAACATGACAATTTTAATATTTGAATATTTTAGTAATTGATATGATTTAGCCCCTAATTGATTTCACTTGTTCTGTTAAGGAAGCTCGGCATGACTTTTCGGCTAATTATAGATAAGTTTATTATTCACATATGTAAGGTAAAATTGTGATATTCAAGTTAGCTGGTTTTCTTTCCTTTTCGGTCCTTTAATTATATGGTAACTCTGAATATTCTGACCATTTATGATAGTCTGACTTGTTAACAATCTAGTATTTATTTATTTTTGGTAAACTTTGAATTATTTTACGTTTAATTGATTCTGACCATGTCTATTAGGAAAAGCTTTGCATTAATTGATTTCCGAGTATTTATTTTCCCCTTTCGCCTTTTATTCATTGACTATATAAGTAGGACCTTCACCTCTCTTTTGGGGGGACGGGAACATTCATATTCCTCCGCTCCTTCTCTGGACATCAAAAATAATCTCGCTCTCCCTCTCTAGCAATAAAATATTATCTTCCTCTCTTGTCGTACTGACTGAAAATTAAGTCCTCCTCACTTTGCAAATACAATTTTTGGTCTTAAGCCATATTTTTCTTGATTGGTTAGTCATTCAATTAGGTGACTCCTATTTATCATGTTAATTCAACTATTATCTAGTTATTCATGACTAATACGTATTTATAGTTGATTGTTTGTTAGTCTACTTTACATCTACATAAAATTTACTAATATTTGAGTTTTTATTTATAACTGTGAAGCTAATATTTTATCTAGATGTACATGTTATATGCATTTTTGTTTTTGTGTTTGTTTAGTCTTTTTAAAACAGGAATCCTTTACAAGGGCATTTGGGATAAGAAGAAGAGTCGTTTGGGACCAAAAATAGGAGATTGCATGAGCTACAATCAATTTAGTTTAGATTTTCTTACTTTTCATTTACTTGATTTGTAATAATGTAATAAACGTTGATATATAGTGAAAAAGATACGTCTTCTTCTTTCTTTTGATCTCTTTCTAACTTGCATTTTTCTTACAAAATTATTGATATTTTTAAAAAATATTTTTATTAGAGTTATTGCCTATTCTCTTTTCAACTGAAATGTGTTTTATAAATTATTAATTATATATGAATACTATCACTTAACATATAGTTATTAAAAAAGTAAAAGAAATTACGAGGTCTAATTTCAAAATTTCTTAAACTAAACCGGCCAGTTCCGAGAAGCAACATCAACCTAAGATTTTCAAAGGAATGTGTGTATGTGTCTATGTGTAGACATTCATGTGTTTCAAAAATTCAAATCTTCTTAAAATATGTCATTATTATTATTATTATTATTATTATATTTTTTATCATTATTATTATCATTATTAATTTATTATTATTATTATTGTTATTGTTGTTGTTGTTATTGTTGTTGTTGTTGTGTGTTGTTGTTGTTATTATTTCAATTTGGGCGACCTCCAATCAATTAGTTGCTAAGGTTGAGAATCCGCGATTCATAATATGTATTTGTCATCCCGATAAAGCAACAAACATTTTTTATATTTCAAAAAGTCTGATATTTTGTTTAACGTTCTACTTACATTCTGATTGCAGCGATTGATTTAAATTAGTAATCTCTTTTATTTTTGTTTTAGGCTATTAGAATTTTATCTAAATTTTAAGTTGCAAAATTTAAAAAATTATGTGCAATATATTTGTTAATATTTTGCAACGTATTTTTCTTCTCCTTTCTTGTTTTACACTTTCTTCTTTAATTAATAAATAAGTTGCCCAGGTGACTCCCATGACCTCCCTCTCGCCCAAATAAATGAAATGGATAGGAAAGTCAAACTGCTCTATCATTTAAATTTTGTATTAATCAGTACATTAATATGATCTATATTAAGATATTTATTTGTTTAAATAAATTTTATATGTCTAATTTTAAAAATAGCTTAATTATTATTTTATCACATGATGCATGACTTAATTTATGTTTAATTTATTTATGTTAGTAATAAATAATTGATTTCGTGTCTAATACAATTCTCAGTTTTTGGAATATTACCTTTTGTTTTTATAAGTTTGCATGCCTAAAATCTCTTGTCATAGGTTTATGTTAACTACCAGTTAATTCATGCTTAGTATTTAATTGATTTAGATAAAGTCTTATGTGTTTGCTTAGTTTTCATATTAATTAGTAATGACTTAATTTATATTTAACTTATTTATTTTAAAATAAGATTTCATTCGCTTAATCACATAGTTAAGTTAGTTTTAATAAATTAATAGACCTTGTAATCATTTAGTAATTTCCCCATATATTAATGTATCTGGAAGGGCCCACTTTTGTGGACATTAAAGGTGCCTAACACCTTTCTTTGAAGATCGCTTGAACCCTTACCCGATCTCTAATGGGGTAGGCTAATTAAACAGGATTTTCTGTGTAATTAATTAAGTTTGGTGCTCTAACTTTTATGTTCGTTAGGTGGCGACTCTTCTCTTTTAATAATCTAAAAGGAAGTTTATTCTAGAAGTCGAGTTTCGCTTTTCATTAGAAAAATGGGGAGTGACACCTGTGATAACGGTATCTAAAGCCTCTGCCTTTGGTCTACTAGGAAAAATATTCAATTCAGGCCTGATTTTCCATATGAGAATCGCCCAGTTGAGGCTATGCCACCTGTTACCCGTGCAGTTCTGACATAGGCGGCCTATTAGTGGTGGTTCTGTGTTGAAAGCCATACACGCTAGAAAAACCCGAAAAATCGAACGAGAAACCTGTGAACCATCGCGGAAGGGCGGGGCAGAGCCACTCCGCGTGTGGCGTTTCCGCGGGCCCGGGGGCCTCTGGCGTTGGCTATGTGACACGATTGGGCTGTCCGGGCCAAGTATCCTCGCCCACTTGGTTTTAAATCATTATATCACTTAAAATTTCAGAGAATCGCGAGCAGAGGAAGCACGCAAAGTGATTATAATTTTTGTTCAGTCCACTGTCATGAAAGCACATGGTCCAATCAATTAACCTCGGATACCATGGTATTTAGCCGGCGAGGAGCATTCCTGGATTTTGTTGCGAAATTCGGCCGACAAATCGTCAAGCTGCCCAGGATAGGTAAGTAGAATTGCTCCAAATTAGTGTCAATGTGCTCCCTGAGCCTTAAAGTGATACTTCTCCCTTCTGGACTTCCAAAAAATAGCAAGTTTTGACCGTCTTTTCGATAAGCCTAAGTTTGATATAAATATATGAAAAGTGACATTATCTTCGAGAATAGTGATGTATTTAGTACTGGTGGCATTGTATATGGTCCAGTTGGGAGAAATGGCTGGAGTACTGATCGAGCTTGTCCGATATTCGGATAACTCGAGGTTAAGGTATGTAAAGCGAGTTTCTTCGGCAAGTTAGTAGCTTTAGCCTTGTATATCATAGTAAACTCCGTAATTGAGTTCCCGAAGTTGAATATTGAGTATTGAGTAAGTTCAATAATTCTGGTTTGCGTTGTTGTAACGTACTCCAGTCCAGAAAATTTTAAAAGCATCGCCAAATGGCGAGTGCTTATCAGTTGGTATAGCCTATATATGATTAGCAAGCATGTTATTTAGAAGATAATATGATACAGATGCTCGAGAATAAAAGTTAGCAAGTAAAATCGGATGAGCAGATAGTATCCTGGCTAAAGATTAGCCATTCGGACAGATTATATTTTGGCTACGGATTAGCCATACGAGCAGGATAGTATCTTGGCTATATATTAGCCTTCTTGATTATATAAAGATCAGTTGGTATAAGCGTGTAAAATCGGTATAATACGAGAAAGAGGTCGAGGAATAAATCAGATTTCAGATAGTACTTTTCAGTTAAACATGCTTACTTTATTTATGTGCCTATTGTTTGTTGACTTGGTTGTGTCATTGAGGGCACCACTGTTGAGCGTCTCGCCGCCTGAGTTAGTAATCGTGTCGCCCATTGAGCGGGTGGAGTTTCGTGCTCCAAATAACATACCGTCCCAGAGTTTGGACGAAGATGGGATGAAGCTTTCCCCATATCCCAGGCTGACCAACATTGTTATACAGAAAGCCTGTTGTGCGACTAGCGCCCCGGGGAGCAGGTACGGATTCATGCGCATGATTATACGGAAAGCCCTATTGTGCGATAGCGCCCGAGGAGCAGAGTACAGATCTGATGCAGGGTATAGATAAGACACAGTGTGTGTTTATATCGGAGGCTGGCTGAGCCGGAGACCCAGAGGGCCGGCAGGGTTCTCGTAGTTAGTAGTGAGTGGAGTGACTTATTTTGGCTGGTTTTGACCGGGTAGGGGTCTGTAGATTGTTTGCTTGCTTGGCGCCATCCGGCTTATGAGGTTAGTGTGGCTCTTGCTTATTATATATATGTATTTATATGCTATATTCATTAATAGACAACTGACATGCGTCTACGAGGTGCGCTCCTGCCTATCACGGCACGAGCCCTAGTCGAGTTCATATCGGTTTTTCAGATTCAGTTCTCTATATTAGAATTGCTGTTATGTTATTGTATTTAGTTTGCTTTGTACTCAGTACCAGCGTGCTGACACGCTGGGGCGCTGCATTACTTACTGCAGGTACTCATGACGAGGAGCCGATCCCCTCGTGAATCCGGCCAGCTACTCAGTCATCGGCTCACATCGCCCGGAGCCTGATTTTCAGAAAGTGTAGCTCTTTTTCTTTATTGTACAGTATGGGCAGGTCGGGGCCCTGTCCCGTCATTTATCATTACTCATGAAGGCTTGCGGACCAGCGCCCTCTTTATCTCTCTGGCGTGGTGAGGTTGAGCCGGTCATGTGAGCCCATTACATTGTTAGTTGTTTGATATTCTTGTTTATGCTGGCCGTGTGGGGCTATAGCTTGTCAGTAGTGGTGACCTTGTCGGTCACGTAGTTGTTCATTCTCTATGTTGAGTTTCGGATGACTAGACCACTTGTGGTGGCCGCCATGTAAACCACATAGGTTCCTTGTTATAGTATGTTTCTGATTATTTGTTATTCATATACGGTGGCTATAGAGCCCAGTCGGCCGGAGGCTGTATTTACAGCCGTTATACATTCATTACTTTCAGAAATCTGAGATAGAGCTAGCCGAGGCACGAGATGTGCTTAGGCTTACAGTTGCGGTCGAGTCCTACCCAGTGTTACCGGAGTGCCCGATCATACCCCAGGCGGGGCGTGACAAACTTGGTATTAGAGGCAGTTGTGTCCAGGGCAGTCTGCAAGCCGTGCTAAAGTAAGAGTCTTGTCTATGGATGTGTTGTGCACCACATACTATGGCGAGGAATTTTACGCAGAGCATGATAGGATAGTTACTCTTTCTTCTCATTGTCGTGCTATAGGCGGTACAGTATAAGGGTTGGGTCCCTAAAACTTACCATATTGTTTGGTTACAGATACAAAGGCAGATCAGCAATACCCTATCACAGAGGCGAGGAAGATCGAGATATAGCAACGAAGAGGGTATTTTGACCATTTACAAGATAATTACAACGGCGGGGAGGAAATTTTGAGGCCTCCCCAGCGTAATACCTTTATCGGTTCTATTCCCGGTATACGTTGATAACGTCAGACGGAAGTCAAGTATAATGTACTTACGAGTTGACTTATTTGTAGATATATAAGATCTGATTAAGATAATAGACAATATCAGACAATCGAGATAAGTGTGAGAAAAGAGGAAATGCAGGATTCCCATATCCATCCTTTCCAGATAAGGTACAGTTTCGTGTTTCCCGTTTTGTTTGTAAGAAAATATTCCCACCTCTTGATTTGATTCTAGTACGGGAAGGGGCATAAGGGTTGAGGTGAGGTTGCCCCAAAACAAGCGGTAAGTGAATAGATTGATTAATTTAGTAAGTCTTAGAGAGCGTAAGAGCAAGTAAGACTGCTGGCTTACTCGAAGCAGGTATAAAAGACCTGTCTGATGATGAACAGTAATAGTTAAGTTCGAGTCGAAAGGCCAGGAGTCAGCCATCGCTGCGGACGGCCAAGACCTACCTGCAAGGTTATAGTTATGATTCAGTTACTTGATATCGAAAGATAGAGAGGTCATGTGAATTAGATGAGTCCTGACTGCAACCAGAAGAAGTATGAACTAAGACTTGACCGGTAACTGATTAGCAATGAAGGCCAGTACTTAGGGCGAGCAAAGCAGCAGACGGGGAAGAAGCAGAATACTAGATTTGGAAATTAGAATCACCCCCAGATTGATAGAATATCGTGTGTTAAGGACTAAGTCTCGGGCATCGGTCAAGAGACTGATGGGTGTGGTTCGGAGATGCCCAATATGTCACTTATGGAAGTTAAATTACCAATGCAACGACTCCTAATCTAGGTATGGCTAGAGATAGACCAACAGACAGTCATTGGCTCTCAATATAATAAATTGCCAGGTAAGGCCACAAGATTCGAATGTTGACCCCACATTGCAAGAGTGGCGGAATTTCAAACAGCAGACAATAACTAAAGTGTATATGCTTGTTGCTTCCGGAAGGGGATGAAAATCAATGAAATGATAGAGAGGTCAGGAGATATCAATAGACCGTAGAAGCAGTAGATCATGTACAGTATGGAATTCAGCAAAGCATGTCGGGATTACGTATCATTACGAATTCGGTATGCATTGTACGTAGTTATTGATATATATATATTACAATAATTATGATATGCTGTGAGCAGCTGCCAATAGGGGTTACAATCACTCAGATGCTGATTGGTGTGCTAGGAAGCATATACAGATTGCACTGCAGGATCCCTTGCCAAAAAAAAGAAAGAGAAGAAAGGGCGGTTAAGTTGACTTACGTATGAAGCCATAGAAACTATCTCGGTTAAATTATTAAGTTAATAGACTTATACATTTTGCCAGATCTAGGCTTTAGAAGCTTACAAGAGTTAGTAGCCTGAACCCAGGTGGTTGGGTTGATAAAGGTGCAGTTGGACGGTCTAACGACCAGCTGGCGCCTATATTAGGAAATATAGGGTGATATGATGTAGCATGTGCTAGAACCAGAATTAGAAGCCGAATAGGCATACTTCAAGGGTTAGTAATACCAGAATTATTTTCCAGTATGTTAAGTGGCCATACATCATCTTTCCAGTCTAGTAGGTGAGTCGGCCTTAGTCAGCGATTATTATGTGAAACACCCGCAAGTCGAGTCGGCCATCCCGGTCGGATAAGCGGGGCTGGGTATCCCAAGAAGGGTCCACATCGGTAGTTAGTGACAGGCTAGTACTTCAGCTGGTTATCGTAAGATATTCAGATACAGAGCCCTAGCAGAAGGCCAGTCTTTACAAAATAGCTCATAAGACCGAGAATTTCCCAGGCAGGTATAAATCCAAACGGATACGCACAAGGCGTAAGAAATTAGTAGTACTCTTCTAGCACGCGATGTTTACTGAACAGGAGATCAGTAGACTCCCCGTGAAGATCCAGAGATTGATCGCCTGGGGTAAGTCTGGTCGCCCAGCTCTCTGCGTTGTTCAGTAAATAACTAAAATGATTCAGATACCACAACTCTGCGTTATGCATAGGCACATATGCTCGAAGTAGAACATTTAGGGCATTGGAGCTACCACATTAGGGTCATTTAATACATCATTCAGTTATTCAAGGTTATGCAACCAGATTATTAGAGATCATAATCAATATCAGGATCCTCTGATCGAGATAAAGGCACAAGGTGCACGAGGCAGCCGTTCAAGTTATCCCCGACCCAACAAGTAGCCGCCAGCATGCGGCGAGAAGGCGAGATAAGCTCTAGCTATACCATTAAATTACTGTCGGTTTCTCAGGCGTGATAAGCCAGTATGACCGTCAATTTATATGCCAAGCTCTCTAAATATGAATATATGTTGTTTCAGTCAAGAAGAGAAAATGAAGTAGCAAACGCCCTTAGCTACAAATCTATTAGGAGTTTGGCGTACTTGTGAACTTGGGACCTATCGAGGAAGAAATACCCCAATTGGTCAATTAGCCTTTCGTATAAAAAAAAAAAAATGAAGGACAGCAGAGGCGGTAATTCAGAACACCGCCGTGTCGTCATTAGTTGTGAAGTAAAAAATGGCAATATGAAGATCACGACCTCATCCCGGCAAGGGTAATTCCAGCAAGGGAAGCGCAGATTTTGAGATGGCGGGGTGAGGCGCGATGTAAAGGCCGCCTCTTTTGTTCAGATCTTCCAAGGCTCCCGCCAGCAGATTATAGATGAGGTACATAACGCCCGCTACTCTCTTCACGGCATGACATGTACCATGATATCAAAGAGAACTACGGCGGTATAAAAATTGTTGAATTTGTGACCCGGTGTTACCATGCGGTGAAAGTAGAACATCGAGAAACCAGGCGGTTAGCTCGGGACATACGTTGGCCTCTCTGAAATGGGAGGTAGTTAATACGGATTTTGTAGCAGGATTACCCATTACTAGACATAGACATGATTCTAATGGGTGATAGTAGACGGGTTGATAAAATCAGCTCATTTCACTTCAGAGTGAGAACTACTTTCTCGGCTGAAGATTATGCGATTGTATATGGAAAATGATCGGTGCACGGGTACGGTATCATTATTTCGAATGAGCCTGAGTTCCCGACTGGATTTTGCTGATCGTTTCGGAAGTGCAGGTACCTTGATTAATTTGAGCACATCATTCCACCCTCAAGCAGGATGGACAAGGTGAGCAGCACTATTCAGGACGCTCGAGGACATGCTACGGAGCGTATTGCTAGATTTAGTGGTAAGTGGGATGAGCATTTCCTCTGTCAGGTTGCGCAGCCATGGCTATCATTCTGGCTATCGAGATCGCGCCTTCGAGGCATTATATGGGCGATGCAGATGCCAGTTTGGCTGGTTTAAAGTAGGAGAATCAGCGTTGAATGGGCCAGACATTGTTCAGCGATCGGAGGAGAAGACCAAAGCTTATCGAACGCCTGCGTGCCACGAGCCACAGAAATCATGTTTACAGATGTGGCTGTGAGGACACGGAGTTTGATGTAGCAGTAGGTATTTCTGAAAATGTCTCCATGAAAGGAGTGATAAGATTTGGCAAGAAGGTAAGCTCGAGTCCAAGATTTGTTGGGCCCCTTATCAGTTCGTCGAAAGATAGGCGAGTGGCATATGAGTTGAACTTCCTCCAGAGTTAGAATCCGTTCATCCGGTCTTTCATGTATCCATGTAGGAAATGCATAGGAGACCCGTCAGACAGTCCCAGTCCAGGATATCCAGGTTACGAAGAAGTTGGCCTACGAAGAGGTTCCGGTAGCTATCTTAGGCAGAGGCAGTTAGCAGATTGAGAACTAAAGATGTGCGTACATCAGAAATCTTTGTGGCGTAACGGGGAATCGAGAGACAAGCAGTGGGAGGCGAAAAGAAGATATGAAAATCAGATATCCTCCCACTTGTTTAAGCCTAGTCGGGCGACGGGTTTTAGGATAGTCCATATAACGGAAACTACGCGAAATTTTTCTAAAAAAAAAGTTGATAAAAAGTTGAGAAGTCCTCTAGACAGCGATTGTCATTCGGGCGGAATGTTCCTAAGGGGAGAATGTTACACCCCGTAAGTTCCCGACACATAAGCGGCCTATTCGCGTGTTGGTTAAGCGTATTTGAAAGTATAGCTAGAAAAGGCCCGAGAAAATCGAGCCGAAACTGTCGGAACCATCGCGGAAGGGCGGGCGAGCCCCTCCAGCGATGGCAGCGTTTCACGGAGGCGAGGCCTCTGCGTTGGCTGTGACACATTGGGCCTGTCCAGGCCCAAGTATATAAACCCCACACTTGGTTTTAAATCATTATATCACTTAGAAATTCCGGAGAATCATGAGGAGGCTGGAAGGAAGCACGCAAAGTGATTATGTTTTGTTCGATTACGCTGTCAAAGGTAGTCCAAATCCAAATTAACCTCAGATACAATTATTAGCAGCGAGGAGCATTCTATGGATTTTGTTTTGAGAAATTCGGCGAGCAAATCGTCGAGCTACCGGACTAAGAGTAGTAGAATTGCTCCAAATTAGTGTCAATGTGCTCCTAGCCTTAAAGTGAATACTTCTCCCTTCTGGACTTCCAAAAAATAGCAAGTTTTTGACCGTCTTCTGATAAGCCTAAGTTTAGGCTATAAATATGTAGTGACATTGTCTTTGAGAATAGTGATGTATTTAGTACTAATTGACGTGTATATATGAATGCAATTAGGAGAAATAGCTGGAGTACTGATCGAGCTTCGTCCGATAGTCGGATAACTCGAGGTTAAGGTATGTAAAGCGAGTTTCTTCGGCAAGTTATTGTTTGGCCTTGTATGATCATAGTAAACTCCGTAGTGAGTTCCCGGAGTTGAATATTGAGTATTGAGTAAGTTCAATAATTCTGGTTTGCGTTGTTGCCAACGTACTTCCAGTCCAAGTTTAGAAAAGCATACGCCAAATGGCAATTAGCACTCGGTCGGTATAGCCTATTATGATTAGCAAGCATGTTGTTAGAATAATATGATACGAGATGCTGAAAAAATTAAAAGTTAGCAAAAGTAAAATCGAGATGAGCTGAGATAGTATCCTGGCTAAAGATTAGCCATTCAGACAGATTATATTTTGGCTACAGATTAGCCATACGAGACAGATAAATATCTTGGCTATATATTAGCCTTGCGATTTATAAAGATCAACGATTCGGTATAAAAGCGATATAAGAATCGGTATAATACAGAAAGAGGTCAGAATAAGAAATCAGATTTCAGATAGTGCTTTTCAGTTAAACATACTTGCTATTTATGTGCCTATTGTTTGTTGACTTGGTTATTATGCGTGAGGCACCTGTTAAGCGTCTCGCCGCCCACCAGGTTGGTAATGCGTGTCGCCCATTGAGCGGGTAGGTTTACGTCACTCAAGGAGTGGCATGCCGCCCCCCAGTTTGGACGAAGAAGATGGGATGGCTTTCCCCCATATCGAGGGCTGGCCAACGACTAACCTCTGAAAGCCTGTTGTGCGACCTAGCACCAGGAGCGGTACGAATTCATGCATGATTATACGAAAGCCACTGTTGTGCGACTAGCGCCCAGGGAGCATTACAGATGCAGTACAGGAGTCCTACCGGACTCAGACACAGTTATTTATATGGAGGCTATGGCCCGAGCCGGGAGACGAGAGGGCGGCCAGGTTCGTAGTTAGTAGATGAGTGGAGTGACTTATTTTTGACGTTTTGACTAGGGTAGGGATATATTAGATTGTTTGCTTGCTTGGCGCCATCCGGCTTATAGGGGACGACGTGGCTCTTGCTTGTTATATATATATGTATTTATGTACTATATATTAGTTAATGAGCGACGGGCCGCCGCGTCTATGGTACGCTCCTGCCTATCACAGCACAAGCTAATTCGGTTCATATCGGTTTTCGAGATTCAGTTATCTCCTGCTATTCAGAATTGCTAGTTATGTTATTGTATTCAGTTGCTTTGCATACTCAGTACCAGCGGTACTGACGCCCATTAAGAACCTTTGCATTACTTACTGCTTGGTACTCATAGACGGAGCGATCCTCGTGAATCAGCCAGCTATAGAGTCATCAGCTCCTGTCATCGGAGCCTGATTTTCGAGTGTAGCTCTTTTTCTTTTATTGTACAGTATGGGCAGGTCAGGGGCTGTCGATCATTTCTATCATTACTCATAGAGGCTTTCACTTGGATTATATATATTTATCTCTCTGTAGTCGATTGGGCCGGTCGTGTGAGCCGTGCATTGTGTTGATTGTTTAGTATTCTTGTTTATGCTGGTCGTGTAGGGCCATAGCTTGTCAGTAGTGGTGACCTTGTCGGTCACGTAGTTGTGTTATTCTCTATGTTGAGTTTCGGATGGCTAGGGTGGCATTGTGTTGGCAGCAATAGGCCAGCATAGGTTCCTTGTTATGAGTATGTTTCTGGTTAGCTGTTGTGCATATACCAGGTGGCTATAGGCCCAGTCGGCCGGTTGTGTTTACAGCCCGGTGCTATAGCCCGTTGCTTTGAAATCTGAGATAGAGCTAGCCGGGCACCGAGATGTGTAGGCTTACCGATTGCGATCCGGGGTCCTACGAGCACCGGAGTGCAGTCATACCCCCAAGGCAGGGCGTGACAAACTTGGTATCGAAGGCGGTGCGTGTCAGGGCAGTCTGCAAGCCGTGCTAAGTAGAGTCTTGTGCAGCAACAAATGAGCTCCCCTGCTCAATGGTGGTGAACTCATCCCGTCTCCTATCCCACCAGAATGCAGAACATATTTCTCGAGGCATTAGGGTAGAGCGAGTCCAAGTCAACGGTGAAGTAGCCTTGCTGGTCTGCACTCCAGGAAATCTCTCCACTAGAGCTTTGCATTACCACATCAACTGGAAGGTGATAAACTCTACCATTTCTCCACTGCCTCCATCTTATGTAGCCTTTCATAACAATCTATGATAAACTCATAAGCATCCTCAAACTCTATGTCGTAGAGATGGGAGGCTTCATCTTGATGAACCTCAAAACAAATTACATTACTACTCTATTTATCACCAATCTTGCTACCATCCTTCCAAATATAACAGCCTCAGATATGTCATCAATCCACGAGTCATAACGGTTACATATTGTATCCCATTTTCTGCTTAAGATTCTTTGACGCTACCTCAGCTGCCCCACAGGCCTTCGGAAGGTTGAAGGCTACAGGCTAGAATCTCCGAAGATGCTGGCATGGCAGGGAGTTCTCCGCGTCAGACCTCAACCTCAGCAGCAGCTCATAAGCATCCTCAAACTCTATCGTAGGGAAGTAGGAGGCTTCATCTTGATGAACCTCCAAAACAGTATTACTCCCCTATTACCAATCTTGCACACATCCTTAAAACATAACAGCCTCAGATATGTCATCAATCCACTGAGTCATAGCAGTTACATATTAGCTGTATCCCCAACTGCTACCTGCTTAAGTTTCAACAGCGCTACCTTATTGCCCACCCGGGGCGCTCGGAGGTTGAAGGCACAGAGCTGAATCTCCCGGAGATCTTTGGCATGGCGGGGGAATTCACCCTGTGCCATGCTGCTCCCGGGAACAGATTCAGAATTCAGTTACAGTTACAGATACAGTATAAAGTCCTCGGACTCAGACACAGTTATTATATCGGAGGCTATGGCCGGGCGGGAGACCCGGGGGCGCGGGAGGTGCTCGTAGTTAACAGATGAGTGGAAGCGGCTTATTTTTGACTGGTTTTGACCCGTGTAGGGTATATAGATTGTTTGCTTTCTTGGAACCATCCGACATAGGGGGTTGGTAACGTGGTTCTTAACACTATATATATGTATTTTGTATATATTGATTAATAGGCAGGCGGGCCGCCGCGTGCAGTACGCTCCTGCCCTATCACGGTCACGAGAAAAGCACGATTCAGTTCATATCAGTTCGTGGAATTCGGTTATCTCCTGCTATTCAAAGTTGCTAGTTATGTTATTTGTAGTCAGTTGTATTCGGTTGCTTTGCATGCTCGATTACCAGTGGTACGCGGCGCCCGATGGGAAGGCATTTGCATTACTTACTGCAGGTACTCATAGATGAGGGAGCGATCTCGTGATTCCAGCCAGCTATATAGAGTCATCAGCTCCTGTCATCCGGAGTTTGATATTCAGATGTAGTTCATTTTCTTTTGTTGTGCAGTATGGATAGGTGGGCCCTGTCCCGGCCATTTATCGTACTCATGAGGCTCATGATTGCATATATTTTCTCTCCCCGTGGTCGATTGTGCCCATTCATGTGAGGTGTGCATTTGTATAGTTGTTTAGTATTTCTGTTCTATGTTGGTCGTGTGGGGCCATAGCCTGATTAGTGGTGACCTTGCCGGTCATGTTTATACAGTATTCTTTATGTTGAGTGACGAGATGACTAGACAGCATGGCGGCCTTGTCGGCCCGCATAAAGTTCCCTTTATATGTTTGTTTACGGGCAACTAAAGTGTATTCCACAGGTGGCTATAGGCCCGGTCGGCCGGAGGCTGTATTTACAGCCGTTATATAGCCCATTGTTTCCAGAAATCTGAGATAGAGCTAGTCAGCCACTAGTGTGCTTAGGCTCACGGTGTTGATCAGGATTTCACTAGGGCACCCAGTGTCGGTCATACCCCCGGGGCGGGGCGTGACACTGCAGACCATCTTAGTGCAATGAGATCCAATGAACCTAAAGCTCTACAATCCTTACTAATTTTGTCACGATCTAGGTGGCTTTGATTGCACCCACACTACCCCTCCCCTTCCGATGGGCGAACCAACGAATCCCGATATTAACCCCCAAAGCGAGACGTTCGAGGAAAAATGTCAATTTATATATAATAAAAGGCTTCACCAGAAACAGTAAACAACCTCTTACAACCACCATAAATCATATCAAAACTAATAAATCAAATTCCCAGAAACTGATTGTCATTGTACCAGACCTCTTTGTTCTACAAAACTAAGGAAACTAACACTCAAAATGAAATAAGGATTTTCAAATGTCGAAAGACATACGCTGCAGAGTGAAGCGTGTCCTCATCTGCTCACCTTCTCAATCTCCGAAAACTGTTGCTCTATAGGTGAGGGCGTGAAGAATTGTCTGGCTCAAATACATGAAAGAGTAAGGGTAGAGGTCGATACATAACATAGTACTAGTAGGTATCATCGGCCGACCCTAATTAATTACCATTATATGCAGTAATAATAATATAAGACCAGTCTACAATATTTAAGAAAGTACAACACAATTCAGGCACACTAGTTCTACACAGGGACAGACCGGCTGCTCACTGGATTGGACCATTTCGCTGCAGCGATTGCTTGACACATTGCGGTGGTCTGCCGCCGTAAAGTGGTTCGCTAAGTGTTGGCATTTCCTTGGATGTAGATCGGCTTATGCTGCATATACGGTTCATCCATCCACAATTCAACAGATCAACAGTTTAGCATTTCACATATTTCACTAAAGCTATCGGACGTATAATTAAATCGCAATCATATCGGTAACCCAAGTCTACCAGGTTAATCATAGCGGCAATTACTCAAGAAGTACACACGGTGACAAAGTCACTCTTAACACTAAAGCGCATGATCCTTAGTTATCAACTCCTCCTTATCAACGATACTGCACATTCTCCTTAGCATGTTCCTCATCCCATATGAATATAAATGAAATCACAAAACAACACGCAAACGACAAAACCAAGGGTAACATGACGTTCACACACCTTTGTCATCTCCCTTTAACACTTAATCACACGAATCATGTACATATGCGGATGATCTTACTTTTTTCTATCAATCGCGACTTGCAGGGGCCTCTAGAAATTCATATATCGTGCTGACGTGTTACCACTCCACTCAAATGCTCATCCGGATGCTCCTCTCGGACACGAGCCATTCGATAATAATATTCACTCGCCCGGATGCTCTCCTCGGGCTCAAGCCTCTCAATTCAGGATACAGTCACTATCCTATTCATTCTCAATTTTGTAAAACAACAAGCATACAAGTCATACACATTCGTGTACTTTGCTTTTTTATTCTCCTTTCACATGATAAATCATGACAAGCAATTCACTTCACAATTTCTCATCAACTTAACAACATATTAATTCATGACTTTCTTTCAACATGATAATCATACTCATTCGCAAGACAAACTCAACAAAGGATGTCCAAAGACCAATCACATAAGATTGTTACCTAAGCATACAAATCATTAAGCAGGGTCTAAGCCTCCAGCCATGGCCTCTACCTCGATTACTGAAGATAACGGCTTGCTACTTTGCGGGAGCTTTGCCCTTCTGATTGCTTCGGATCATTCGAAATCTACACACATGTAGTAATTAATTAATCACTCCTCAAGATATGACCTAATTAGTCAACCCTCTCTTTTTAGGGTAATTTAACATAAAACCCTTCCCTTCCACCTAGTTCTAGGTCGCCACCTTGTCTAACCCGTCAATATTGACAAGAGGAACCTTAGGAAGTAAACATTACTCAAAATTCCACAATCAAAACCTTCCCTTACTCCCCCACAATCTCAGCCTAGTTCATCAACCTGGGTTCTCTAATTCAAATTTTCACCGTGTAGAATCCCTTAAGCGCAAATAAATCAGTACTCATTAAAGAGACTAGGGGACGAGAAACTTACCACCACTACCACTTTCTACTTTGGGAAAGAAATCGCTCCTCAACCTTGCTCTTTCACATTTTTGGAAATAATGAGACTTAATCCCAAATGCCACTTAAACTCTTTCGATTTTCCATTATTCAGTGCACGATGGACACTTCTCATGACCATAATGTGCTGTAGAGAGTTCCAAAGTTTGCCCCAATTTCTCGGCGGGACTCCGACCTACCACGAATCTCGCTGCAGCGGTCCCTGAACCAGTAGGTACCCGAAAATGCCCAATTTCATAGTTAGTTTATTTCACAACTCGTATCTATTCATTAGTCTATTTTTTGTTCTATGCCCTTAATCATCCCATATAATGTGGGTCTTTGCAATGCTAAGCAAACTAGTATTATATTAAAAGCAGAAGGTCCTTAAAATTGTTGATTGAACATTTTGTGCCATTAAAGATTCTACAATAGACAAAATTGTCATTTACTATTCTCCTTAAATAATTGTCATTTAATTATTATCCTAATATTTAGAACTTTAAAATTAATTAAAGTATTAAAAGAAAATCTTAAAAATATTTTATTTTATTTGTAAAGGTAAGAACTCAATATTTAGTATTTTTAAATTATTCAATTTTCTCATAAATTTTTTTTTGGGAACTATATTAATAATTTGTTTGGCCAAGTTTTTAAAATCAGCTTATTTTAAAAAGTGCTTATCAAAATATTACTTTTGGTGAAATGCATTTTGTGTCTAGCCAATAAATTTAAAGTACTTTTGAGTAGTAATTAGTGTTTGGCCAAACTTTGAAAAGTATTTCTAGTTATTTTCTTAGTGTTTTTAAATAAGTGTTTTGAGAAGAAGCTGTTTTTTTTGGCTTAAAGCAACTTCTACCTCTGGCCTTGTTTTATAAAAGCTTAGCAGAAACTCACTTTTTTTAAAATAAACCACGTTTGACCTCCCAAAGTTTGGCCAAAACAAAAGTCCTAACATTTAAGACTTTAAAATCAATACAATTTGCTAAGTTATATTAATCCTTTATTTATTAAACTAGCTGATTCCTTCATCACGATTTTTAACACACGGTACGAAAGAAATTAAAGGTGTAATTCTATTGTACATTAAGACGTTGAATTCCTCCTCCTCCTTCTTCTTCTAAAAAATTTGTATAATCGAAAAAATAGAAACATGTGCCCCAAGTTATTTCATTAATCGGTGCTCTTGTTTATTGACTTTCTTTACGATTAATCTACACTATTTCTTCTATTTTAATTCATGAAGATGTTTGACTACACATAGATTAAGAGAGAGAGAGAGAGAAAGAATTAAGTTTAATTAGTCTCATAATTGAATTGAAAAGTTTAAAAAATCACAATTAACAAAAAAATAAAAGTGAATTCTCTTTTAGCTTTTAACTAAAAAAGAAAAAATTAAAAAAACAAAAAAAACATGTAATTTAATTAAAATACAAAAATTAAAAATTCAAATTAATTAAATTTTAAAATTTGTTATTTTTTGACTCTTATAGCTGATTAATTTTAGTTTTTTTTAATATTTAGAAATTCAAAGAGATTAAGATTTTATCTTTCAAGAAATAATCACACATTGAGTACTTATATTAATTCAATCTTATCATTACAGAACTTGAAATACAATTTGAAAAAATATGGCTACAATCAATCTTATACTTAGGACTTTTGAAAATACAATTTGAAAAAAGGGCAGGCTAGTGTACAAATCATCCTATGTTAATAGAGTCCGGAGAAGAAGGATGCACGAGGCATGATGTGAACAATCTATACCCAAATGCAACATTAGTAGATGTTTTCACTAATTTTATGAGTCTTTTTTAATTTGAGCGACCAATTACAAAATAAAAATAAAAATAAATGTGTGTATGATATGATATCAATTTGTTAGTGTCAAAACAAGTCAATAATAACTCACAATACGATTTGTAAGTGCTAATTGTTTAAACTAATGACTTATACTATGTTTTATTCTACTATACAACTTGTATTAGAATTATTTCGTAATGATAATACTTATATTAAATGTTGATATGTTAATAGTGTAGTAATAGAAATTTTTATAATAATTAACATAAAATATACATATAATGAACATTTGTAAAAGAGAACGATTTTCCTTTTTAATCAAACGTTATTTCTACGAGCGTATTTGTGCATACAGGAAACATGTATTAGAACAATGCGAGAAAAAGAACTATTGGATTGAATCAAACTCTTAAACATAATTATTTATCAATTTGAAATTCATAATTTTCTTTCTAAATTCTTAATTATTATACAAACACATCTTTAGATATTATTTATATTTATTTTTAAAGATGTATTCTTATTAATATATGAGGACATCACGACACATATAGCCGACTAATAATATTCTAAAAGTGAAAGTGCCATAGTTAAAAATTAAATCACAAAAATACCCTTCAAAAATTGATATTCCCTTGATTCAAACAATCAAAACCTCTCTCCTTGTTACATAACCAAAGATGCAAATTAAAGTCTATGTTATAAGTAATAATTTAAACAACTTTGGTGGAGTTATGAATTTATTATAGGTATTAGATTTTTAACTGCGAAAATTATTTGTTTCCTTCACTTTCATTATTTCTCTTTTTGCTTCATCAATTAAACAACTTTTGATATTCTTTGATCCAAATTCAATAAAGGAATTACACAGAACATTCAAGTTACTCCAATTATATTTTTATCAACTCATTATTTATTTTAATTTTTTTCCTCTTACCATCTTTTTGCATGCAACAATTTGAATTTCCTACTTTTTCTATTTTCTTTGATTTTCTCTTTGATATTTTTTATATGTTATTATCATTATATGTCAATTTTTTATAAATAAGAAACTAAAGTGACTTTAATGTAAGAAAATAACAAAAAGAAAAAAAACATAATCCCAAAAAGGTTTGTCATATTTATGACATAATTAGATTTATCTTTATTTGAGAATGATATTATTTGTATAGAACAACTTTGATTTCTTTTCAATTATTTGATATGATTAGATTGAAAAATTGTTATTAAACTTCAAGTATTTTTTACATTCCTAAGAAATTACTGGAGTATCATCACGAAATTGATAAGATTTATTTAGTTTTATAATGAAAAATTATATAAATGGTAATTGATAGAGGTAATATATTTGAGTTATATTTGTATTTTGATTCAATTAATATTTTTTTTAAAAATTTAAATTTACATGTCAAAAGGACTTATTTTGAACAAGATAAAAGGTATCTATCCATGCAATTGCCAGTTTATATATATTATTAAGTTATTTTATATCATTAATATTGTTATGTACCTCTAACAATAATATTATTTATGTAACACGTACATCATGAATTTGACAATAATCTATTGTCCATTCTCACGAAGACACATGTTAATTAAATTTATATATAACTTTTACAAATAACTATTTTCATTCAATAACAAGCGCAAACTTTAATACGCAAAACATTTGTAACCAAAATCATCATTACATATTTACGTTAAAAACCCCAATGTTGATATCAAGAACTATATTAGAAAATGTAATATCAAATTGATTGTATACTACAAACTATGATAGTAACTAAGTGTGAAAAAATAGGATTGTAAAGAAACGCTTACTTTCTCCTTAGAAAATGATAAAGAACATTTTTTCAACTCCATGTGATAACATTTTTAATAAAATCGGAATTTTGTAATAACAATTAATATTGATCATAGGCTATTTATTCATCAATTTGAACTTTATATTTTTTCCTTTCCAAATTTCGTGTAATCATCACACATTTATTCTAATATTATATAGATCAATTTTAAAAGTTTGTATCGATTGATAAGGAATCAACGTGCAAATCACATGTCAAAAATTAGTAATTTAAAATAAGATCTAACATAATTATATAATTCAAACGTAAAAAACTTTCAGTTGTCTATAACATCATTCACCGTAAGATTCTATTTTAACTCACATTAGAGCGATAATGTATTTATATTAAATGAAGAAAATAAAAATAAAAATACACACAATTATGTGGAATCACAAGAAGTAAAGTTGGGAAATGAAAATGGAAATAGAAAGATAATGATGCAAATGAAAAAAAATATTAAATTTTTTTTAAAAAATTTAAAAACAAATAATATTTTAAAAAAGTGAAAAGTAACCTTTAAATTACACTACGTAATACTATTGCCATAGTTCTCATCTCTTTGAGAATTTGAAGGTTATAATTTCCTCACAAAATCCACTCAAGTTCCTCCTAACTTGTGTAGTATTTGGGTACGCGTTCTTGTGCATTAATAAACCATATATCAAATATAAGTATAAAATTTTGTTAATCACATAGTCATTATGGAGTATTAAATTTGCGTTCGAGTTGGCAATTTGATTTTTTTGTTTGAAAGACAAAAAATGAGGTTGTTCATTGACTTAGCAAAGCAAAACAATATACAAATGTGCTTGAATAGAATAACGCAAATCAGATTTATAAAGAAATAGAGGAAAGTTGTCGACCTTACTAAATTCCTCAAAAAATAATTCATATGGTTTATAATCTCAAAGTTAATTTTTGGCATACGCGCCATTCATTCAATTGAAGCTTTCTTATGTAATGCTCTTTCTTGACATGCATTTCTATTTTTGTGTCACGGGCATTGGATAAATTTAAATATAAATTAGAGAACATAATAAGTTAATAAAAATATATTAATCATCGAACAAATATTTTTGATAATTGATCATTTAGTCATGATAAAAAAATGATTAATATGAGGGGAAAATAAATATTGTTTATAAATAAATAAAGATAATTGAGAAATAATTAAATAGAAAAAGTAACTAAAACACAATTTAGAAGACTTTACAGGCTCAGGAATGACTTGATTACATCACAACATCAACAGACCTCCATTGCATCATCTAAACAAAATGTCACTAATTAAAATAACGAAAGAGAAGACTAACCATCACCAACGGGGACACACTTTAAACACAAAAATATGTCATTAGGCTTCTTCTTTAAGTAATGAATGAATTAATATAATTTCCATCGGGAAGTTGAAAGGTAAAGTAACTAAATATTAAATAGACATATTAAGGTGTAACGGATATTTGTAATGGATGGGAAAGATTAAAAGTAATTATAAGAATTTAATTGATTACAATAAATGACATTAATTTTAAAGCACTTATCTTGTCATTATTCATCTTTTACATTTGACTATGTACTATGCTTTATTATTTTTGAAATATAAATTACATTTTAGTAGATGAATAGGTTGAAGTAAAGGAATTAATGGTGGATTCCAATTTTCATGATCTTTGGTCTTTTTAACTTTGGGTCGAGGCACTTCCCACTCTTAGTATAATCTGTTATTATATAAATTGGAAAGACAAAAAGTGAAAAGTTAGATTACCAACAATGTTAAAGGAATATGATATACAAGCAAGTGTTCTGTATTGAATGACTATTTTACCCTTAAGTCAAACTATTCCTATAAAATTATATATATTCAAAGTTAAAAATTTACATAAAAAATAAATATTATTAGACCATTAAATATTTCACAATGAATTATTTTGATGATGATGAATGATAAACCTATTTATTATTTTGAAGGTATATTAATCTCTCTAATATTTAAAGTTTATTTTAGTATTTTAACTTTTCACTTTTTATCTTCCACTTATTATTATTATTATTATTATTATTATTATTATTATTATTATTATTATTATTATTATTATTATTATTATTATTACTGTTGTTGTTGTTATTCATTTCATTATTTATTTGTTATTTGTTGTTATTTAGTTAGTTAGTTAGTAGGTAAAAAATGGTAATGCGACTTCAGGTAGAATTTTCTTTGTTATATTTAGTTTAATTTATTTTTATTTTTATTTATTTATTTTATTTAGTGGAGCTTGTTTAATGGCATAACATTAAATGACATTAGTTAAATAAATGAAATAAAAATAATTTAGAAAATAGAATATTTTTTTGAAAAAAAAAAAGAATGGAGGCCTTAGAGACATGCCATATCAGCATGCCTCTAAATCTCAGCTATATATATATAGATAGGGTATATAATCACATAAATTTAATTTTCAAGTGACTTCCAATATACCCTTAGACTTGCCAGAAAAATATAATGTAATTGGCAAATTGTAAATTACTAATCTAGTAATTATATGTAATACAATAATAATATGATTCTCGTAATTTTAAAATCATATTTGTTTGTACAAGTATTACATAGTTTTATTTTTAAAACTAACAATAAAATTAAATGAATTTTTTATAAATAAATTTAACATGTGAAAAATATATATATATGAAAAAATTCTATTAAAAAAAAACTAAAACTGTTCTTTTCAAAAAAAATAAAAAAAATAAAAAAAATAAAAAAAATATATTATATATATATATTAAAATTTTTATAAAAATATATAGATGAATATAAAATATTATATTCATAACACATATTTTTATATTATACCTTGCACATAATATTTTCCTGCTTGAGGTACTTTTACAGTATATAATATTATACAATATTATACACTTCTTGTACATAATGTATAAATCTTGTATAAAGTATATATGGTGTATAAAAGTATAATATACACTTTACATTATACAAAATTACATAACTTATACAAAAAAAATTATTTGATCTCCTGCGAACTTCAACTACGAAACTCCATTTGAAATGGGTCAATTTTTTTCAAATGACTTCAATTTTAACCACAACTTTAAAATGACACCACCAACGAATCACAATCATCAATTTGTTAAAATTTTCAACAAATTCAAAATCCATCTGTGAGTTTTCAAGCTTTTAAAAACTTCAATAATAGAGTTCTAAATTTTCAATTCAATTCACCTAAAAATCAATATCTAAATTCATAATGATAAAAAATATCAAATTTATACATAATATCTATAGATCCGAATATAAAAATCATGAAAGAAGAAGAAGAAGAAAAAAAAAGCAATACAAAAAAAAGTAGAAAGAAAAAAGAACAAGAAAGAAAGAAGGCGGAGCCGTCGGTGGCTCCCCTTATGTTGACACCAACTTTTACTTATATACTTCAAGTAGACTTCGTCCATTTTAAATACCTCAAATAGGGGTCTACTATGTCATTTGATTTTGAGCATGTGAAAAGCTTAAAGTTTATAATTTTTTATTTCTTCTTTTTCCTTCTCTCTCCTTCCAACACTTCTTCCACCCCCATCCTCATCTCCACTCTCCTCAAAATCAAATTCTTTCTTATTTTTAGATTGCGGGTATTCTTAATTTTTTGAATTTTATTAAATATTCATACAATAGAAATTGGGCATTTGCCACAATTGAGTGAGAAAATCTTTAAATAATATATTTTTTATTTCTTGAAGACGTTCTCTTCCTTTTTTGGGCATTTAGATGGGTTCTCTTTTATTTTTGACTTCTTCTGTGTTGTTTTGCAGAAAGAAGGGCGGGATCCCTTTTTTTTGATAAAAAGGGTGGAGAAGATGATGGTAG